>JAJJID010000313.1:0-46659 GCA_022204955.1 Macrophomina pseudophaseolina | reverse complement strand
CAACAAAGTATCAAACGTCATGTCTTTCATCACGCCTGATCTCTTTATTTGCTATCACCTGTCTCTGTCCGCTACGCAAACGCGCCTCTTGTTGCTATCTATTAAGCTTGGCGCATATAGTTCGCCACGCGGTCTTGGAAGACATGTTCTACTCGACACACCATGAGCTAAGCGATCCACCCGACAGTATTTCCCAGGTATGTCGACATCTCTGTTTGTCAGCCACCTTTATTGCAGGCGCAGGCGCTCAGAGCCGTGTGCCGGCTGCCACGCAACTCAAACTGACGCGGTGTCTCAACGCCTACCATGCTGTTTATTGCTCTTCCCGCCTATGTCAACAGTACACTGTTGCGTAGGAGGCGCCTATGTGTACCACACTTCAGGATGCTTTTTGGTGTCATTCGGCTACCGCGAAGTTAGGCTCATCAGAAGGGCGGTAGCGTCGCACGGTATGGATTAGTTGTGGTGCGGACCCGGTCCTGATTATGACGACATTCGGTGTAACTGAGAATGCATCCTAAATTTTCTCGCTCGTCATTCGACCGACACTTATGTGGCAAGGCGGAAATTTGAAGGAGTATGGTGACGGTGGCTTTGCCCTGAAGATAAGAGGCGAAGCAGTGTTGTCGGGGTGCGAAGTATGGGCATTGCGGGGACAAAAAAAATTGTTTTTGACGTCAAGTTGTTTGGCCTATGGTCGTCTGATCGAAGATAAGGTCATGGAAAGAGTTCGAAGGGTCATGGAAGGTTCGAAAGGTTCGCGTATGCTTAACCACTTTTGGCTTTTGGTGTGCTTGCTTTGAGGCATCTTTATGTGACTTGGCGGGAACCGACCTTGGCGCGTCCGAGGCTTCGATATAACTATTTTCTCTCTTTAGTTTTGTAGAAAGGAAGAAACGAGAGAGTAGATTGTAGAGGGCTTGGGGAGAGATATGTTGCAATATGGGCATACTTCTCTCTACGAATGCGATTTTGGAAGTAAGTTCTGTGTGCTTACCGCTCGCAAACAATTGCATCGTAAAATGGACGCAATAAGCAAGGTCAGCTATCAACGCCCAGCAATGGCCATAAGGTGAGCAAAGGAAACCATGGGAAAGAGCATGACCTTGATTTCGCGTACTTGAGCGTGATATGCAAGGAACATCCTGCAAACAATCCTCCCCCAACGACACATAGCAGCCCGAAAGTTTACTCTCGAACAAGAATACCGAAATGGCCAGATTCGACACGAATGTCAGTAGCACCAGGAAGACGCAGTCGGAGCGAACCTTCACCGAAATCCCTGAAACCCAAATCACACCCACTACCCAGGAGCATCCCCGCGTCGCGCTGTCACCTACAACAACAGCTCATCGAAAGGAGGCACACCGCGGAACGAACATCTTCCACCAACACTTGCAAACGAGCTAAATCGTCCGCCGGATCGAGCTTTTCCGCCGCCCCAACAACCACAATTTATCTCCACCTCCGCACCATATACCAAGGCCGCTCGGACCGGGGTGTCGACACCCCGGCCCAAACCAAAGCAACCGCTTTCCGCACCCGGCCGCAGCCAACCCCCGGCCCGGCGCTAACGACACGGTTTCCAAGGAATTTCGACAAGCAAGCCGCGCCAACTTGCACTTTCGTCGCGCTCGACCGGGCCGGTTGCCGACGACGGTTAGCATACGTGCTGGGGTGGACTCCAGTCGAACACAGCGGAAAAGGACCCCGGATGCCGATTCTGATTGGCGGATATTCGCATATACATACAGGCACAGTTGCCGATGCAGGTACTGGGTACGTTATCACACCCACCCACCCCATTCGTCCAGCACGACGCGTTGCCGGTGTGATGTGTGAAGCTTTTCTTGCTCGCCTTCATCATGGGATAGGTAGTCGGCGAGGGCGTCGGGGAAACCGTTGATATGTCCCACAATGAACGGTTGGGCCGAACGTATCAGTTGCGGGGGGATACTCAAGGATCGCCTTTTCGATAAGGCACGTAGCAATGGTGGCCAGACGGCATGCCGTGGGCTGTTTGTTGGGTGTGGGGTGTAGGTTGGGTATCTAGTTTGAACAAGCTGGTTCGCCGCGTGCAATATGGTTGGCCGGTGGTGGCGCCAGCGGCTCTCATCAAGCCGCCGCGCGTTTCAGTTGCGCTGAACCGGGGTATGTTCAAGGTCCTTTCGTTCCCTTCTCTATGTGGTTGGGGCTGACAGTGGGGTGCAGGGCGATAAGCTCTAGGATTCGGATGCGCCTTTGCCGGAGTTGGGTTAGCCGAGAAAAGAAGAGTGGGAATATGATTGTACTACGAGGTCCGGCTGGGTTCTGGGCAACAGGACTTCGATGCATGCGGCGCCATTGGGAGCTGCGAAGATCATGGTGCGAATCGAAAAAAGAAAGGCGAAGGGACGTGCAACGGTGGTGGCGGCGGCGGCGGCTCATCATTTTCAACCATCTACTAGGGCATTCCGTGGAGAGCGAGGAATGAAGAGAGAGGAGTGGATTCGTATGATTTTCCGCATCTCCTCATTTGCGAATGCATATCCGCCATGCCTTGTATGGACAGTGCAGCTGCCCAGCATCTGCTTCTTCCCCCCAAGGCGGATGGTCTTTTTTTCGGTCTTGTCAAACAGAATACTCGCGTGACGTAACCATCATGTGCAGTCATTAATGCCAGGATGACTGACGAGAACCAAGATAAACAGATGCACCCGCAGCCAAAAAAAGTCGATTCGTGGTGCAACCGACCGGATGCTAACAAAAACCAACAACGCCACAACACCCGACTCAGGCACCATGTTGGAGAGCCAACTGCTGCTCACGGCGGGTCACGGAGCAATCGACGCTCATGATGACAACGAGGTTGATCCGCCACACAGGCGGTAACCACTCCTGTCGTGGTGCAACGATCCTAACATGCCGCCCGTCGCACAGCACAGGCGTCACATTTTGCGCTCCCCTTTACTGAGTGCAAAAAGAGAGAGCGGGTACGGCCACGCTAGCTCCCAGCTGCGGCCATTGGACCTTCGATCATCCGTCTCTGCAACCCTGTTCGCGGCTTCGGTGATGATGGCTGGTATCGCACACAATTGTCCTCAGGCATTGGCATGACTTAGATGCCCATGTAACGCTCGGCGTGGATGGCGAACACAGGCGAGCAGCGCACAGAGCGAAGGGAGAAAAGAAGGCCGGTGGCGGGAAGCACGGGCGGGAACGTGGGAGCGCCCGCCGCCGTTGCTTTCTCTGGCGTGAGGGGAGCCGCGTCGGCGTCACGCGCCTCTCCCGCTTGCTTTGCTATCAATTATCGCCGCGTGCGTCGCTGGCGTCCCTTTCGTTGATGCCGATGCTGTTGCCACTTGCGGCGAATGGAAGCCGGTGTTTGAAAATGAGATGGAGCGACGACTGCCGCCGCGCCCAATTGTTCGATGACAAACGGTGTTGGGCCAATCCGCTGTGCCCCGTGCCTTGCTCCAGGGCGGTCCCAGGCTTCGCAGGCCAACAAGCTCTCGGACAGAGATGGTGTGGTTCGAACGGCATCCCTGTCATGGCTGCAGAGATAGCGATAGCTTGTCGGAATGAAGAAGAGACCCTTGGAAGCGTCTCGGCGGGCATTCTACCCGCTTCGACGTGTCGGGCCGGTGTCGTCGGGCGCCATGGTCGCGAATGGCAGATGGCTGGCGGTGGCTGGAGCGCAGGCTTCGCTGGCGGGCACGCCGCTGGAGTGACGGTGGTGGCTGGACGGCTGGCGTCACTCGCTGGCCCAGGCTTGCCTGTTCCTTATCTTCTCGATCCGTGCACCAGCGGTATGACCGCTGATGGGCCCCGTCGCGGCTCAGGGACCCCGGTTGCCACTGACTCGCCGGTGCGGGACACCGGGCGCTAGTGAATCAGCGATCAATGCGCGCAGGGATGCACATCAAGATTCGTGGAGTGTTTCAGCGCACCAACCGCTCATCTGGAGGCGCTTCCGCCTGCTGTGACCATGTGCGACACGTAGCCAGCAATCCACACGCGCAGAGCACCCTGAGGCGAGGTCAACGGCGACTCCTATTGTTCAATGCCTGTGAAACTACAAACAGGAAAAAATGAGTCCTCCAAGTGTGACCTCCCCGCTATGCTAGAGTTCAATTACAGACCCATGTTTTGATAGTCAAGATCTCCTCGCGCCTGCCATTACCATCCCACGATCCATGCCCGTGACCCAAAAGTCAACCCGTCATCAGACGTGACTCCGTGAACCCATATCGCTCGTTACGAGAATTAAAAAAAGTAGGAAAAGTCTAAAACGTCAGTTGACGTTGGACGTACGGGCGCGCTTAGGCCAGGGCGACAAAGACACCAGCAGCGAAGAGAGCTGCCATGGCGTTGTCGAGCTTGATAGCTGAGGCGCCACTGTTAGGAGCGACGGTTGACGAGGCAGCGGCCGAGGTGGCAGCAGATTCGCTGGCGCTGGCGCTGGCAGTGGCGGAGCTCTCGACACCGCTGGAGCCAGCAGCCGAGGACGACGCAGCTGGGCTCGAGGCGCTACCGGAGGCACCAGACGAAGGAGCGGGCGTCTCAGTGCCAGAGGGAGCCGACGAGGCGGGGGCGGAGCCGGTGGTGCCAGCAGCAGTGGTCTCGCCAGGAGCAGATCCGGTGGCAGAGGGAGCGGACGTGGCAACTGAGGTAGCGGAGGACTCGGGACCACCAGGGTTGGAAGCGGGAGTGGTCTCTGGGGCGCCAGTGGTACCAGGAACGACGGCGGTAGAGGTACCGGGGGCAGCGCCGCAGGAAGTGACGGTGACGGTGACATAAGTAGCGGGGCACTCATCACGGCGGATGAGATCATTCATACCGACAAGGTTACCTAGGAGAATCTGGTGTTATTATTGATGGTCCAAATAGAAGTGAGGCAACTTACCAGCTGAGGCCATGGCGACCAGGCCGAAGGTGAGGAAGACCTTAAGACCGAGCATTTTGGTGATTGTCGTAGCGGTTGGATAAATTCTGCGCGCAAAGCAGATGTAGTTGAGGCTTAAAGCGTGATGTTCGTGGATCGATGTCTGTGATGATGAAGAAGAGTGAGCAGGCTGGATGCGAAGTGGTGGCTGGGCGCGGCGATGCAGATCAAGTGGAGCTCAAGATGAGGCTCAATCGAGAGAGCAGCGTGAGGACCCGACCAAAGGCAGCGAATAAAGCTTACCTGACGCTTAGCAATGCCTTGCGAAGGTGTTCGATGGAGGAGGAAGGGGGAGGAGCTGGCGGGTAGGATGGCTTTTATGAACAGCAGCAGGCGCTAAGCGAGCGCACGGACCGGGGTGACCAGATAGGCGGGCCGGGGGGCGTGAGTCTGTGCCTGCCCTTTTTGCTGCGCGCAGATGCAGCCAACTGACTGGGCGCCCGCAGCAGCCTGGCCGCTCTTCTGTGCAACCTTTAAAGCTGAAACGCTCCTGTGCGGCCGTCGCTGCGAATCGTTCGCCAGTCTTGCAGCCCGCCGTCATTTCCAAGCTGCAGCTGGTGGGCATCTTGGAAGGCCGGGCGCCGTACCCCTCCCGCTGCGCTTGATCTCTACATCAGCCAAAGGAACGGAGGTCCACTCCCTCTGCCGTCACTGTATGACCATCCGGACGCCCATTGGTCACTGCGCCTGCCTGGTATGCAGACGCGAAGCTGCTGCTCCGACGGCGGCGGGCTCGGCAGTGCGACGACCTCCGTGCAAATATCAGCAGCTGTCATGGCAACGGCTATGCCGAGAATTCACTTGAAAAGCTTGGAAGCAGCAATGACCCCCTCATCCACAGTTGGGCGGACCGCCTCCACCATGTGGCGCTCTCACCAGGTCTCTGAAAATTGGCTACCCGCCTCGCGGCAGGCGATGAGTCAATGCCATTGCCTTCTGCACTGCTTGATTTTGCGTGATAGATTGTTGTCGCAGCAGCCAAGGCTGGTTCTCGTTGTCGACGGGAGGCTTTTTGCGACTTCCATGTTGAATGAGCGACCTCGTTGACGGCGGCCTGCCCGCAGCTTCCAGCTTCGCTCCTTCCTCGCTCCCAGCAGGCTCCAGCCATATATCAATCGACTTTCCTATCTTCTCCCCCCTCTTTCTCTCCCTCTTAGCCAACTTACGACTGTCGTTCCGCATCTCTCTCGGCTTCGCTGCTTTCTTCTTCCCATTTCTTTCTGCCTTGGCTCCCAGCTCCTCAAGTACTGCTGATCCCATTGAAATCTCGAAATATGCAGTGCTTCAAGCTTGCCGTGGCTCTGGCCGCTCTCGTGTCTGCAGCTCTAGCTCTCACCCATGAAGGTTGTAAGGCCCGCGAGCTGACCTGCCACTGAGGCTTGCTTGAGCACTGACTGGGCCTCAGATGTCCCTTCTGGTGGAACGGCTCTGGCTGAACGCCAATGTGAGTGTCTGTCCTCAAGGGGCCTCGTTCAGTTTGGCGCTAATTGCTGACTACATCCAAAGACGAGCCAGAGTACACAACGAGCATCATCTTCGTCGACGTCATCCCTGCCATCACCACATCCGTCGTCTTCGCCACCTACGAGGTCACTGTCACGAGCTGCCCCAGCACCGTCTCCAGCTGCCCCACCCTCTCTGCTTCGGTCTTGACCTCGTACGTCCCGGTTTCGACTACTGTGTGCCCGGTGACTTTGACGTCGTCGCACATCAGCGAATTTACAACGTCCTTCTCGTGGGTAACCCCTACGTACCCATCAATCTCCATCCCCTCGGAAACTACGGCCCCCTTCTCCTGGGCGGGACCTACGGTCTCTCCGGTGTCCATCCCCTCGGTGCCCAACTTCAGTGTACCCAGTGACACGGCGCTTCCATGGGCCACTGACTTAAGCTCTTCAGCTTTGATCTTATCCTTCCTGCCCCCTTCGCCCACCTCACCCATTGCTGGCACGACTTCCACTTCTTCACTGACCTATAATACCGGCTTCACGTCGATTTCGTTGTCCTGGCCTCCGGTCAATGCCTCCTTCATATGGCCCTCAACAATCATTTCCACACATTCGGATACCATCACTCTTGACGGCCCTTCCTCGTTCATCACAACGACATCCACGTACACGTTGTCGGTAGTGTATCCCTCGGAACTTACCATCTCTTATGCTCCCAACCCACCCAGCACCTCTGCTACCGTAGGGCTTCCGGTGTCTAACAGTCCGTCCACTGGCTACGCTGTCACTTCGCTCCTGCCATCTAGCCTGCCTGGGTCTACCGGCTATGTCAGCTTGCCTCTGGTTTCGGTACTTCCGGAATCGTCCAATTATCCGGTGACGACGTCTTCCCCCTCTCAAAGCTCCTTGGGTATCAATGTCACAACCTGGCCTTCTGGCTATTTCCCTTCGACCACCAGCCCTTACACCGGAGTAACTACTGGCCTTTCTGCCGAGGCCTCCGTGAGCCTGCCTGCCAGTAGCGGTTTGGTTTTGACGACCTTGTACTCTCCGGTGATTGTGATTTCTGTCGACACCTGGACATCCAGCACTGCGGTTATCCCGGTAAGTACTGGTGACGACACTAGTGCACTCCCAGCCTCCACAGACGTGTCTTCGACCTCGGGTGAAGCAGCTCCCACAAAAACCTTCACACCAGTTGCTTCGCCTTTCACTCCCACGTCCGGCAATAATACGACCTTTTCGGCGATTGCCCCCAACTCTCTGTATTCTCCTGCCATTACCACTGCCGCCCCAGTCACAACGGGCGACAATAATGTCAGCAGCATCCCTCCTGGCCCGACGGCTCCGCTGTCTGTTTTCCAGGGCGTTGGCGGCAAGTTATCTTGGGGAACCTCCGCTGCATCCATAATTCTTGCTCTTGTGGCAGCTTTCTTCTAATGTTCATTCCGTCCAAGTATGTGTGGAACATGTGGGATCATGCGTCGGTATCGTTTGACTAAAATTGTGCTTTTCTTTGTTCATGTCAACAATTTCTTGCCTCATGCTTCAACAATGCACCACTCACAAGTTGCATCTGTTGTTGCTTCCGCTCGCTACATGTTCCTGTCATCCTATATTCGATGTATGAATCCAAACGAGAGGCTCCGATGTAATACAAACCAAGCACAGTAGATTTGAATTTCGAGGTTGCGCAGGGAGCACTACATGCTCCTAACCCGCTCGTCCTACAAATGTTTCCGCAGGCCGCCGGCTAGCTGCATGGAAGTACCGAGGCTGACATGGACGCTGTGCTTCGAACAATCGTATCAGACGGCAATAACGATGCCCGATTGGAAGCCAAATTTGCAGGGTGCAGAAGCCCAGACACAGGTAGAAAAGGAAGGGGTGAAGTAAGGAATATGAGTAGTAAAGACAAGCTTTTTCCTGGCTTTCAACACCCCGGTGACCGTCCCAAATGCGCGCGAATACGAAGCGGTGGCGGCGGCGGCGGCGGCGGGACTGCGGCTGCGCGGATCGACGACGCATGCACAGTTTGGTAGCCAGCAACTGCTCAATGCGTTAGTCGACGCATCCCATCTCATCTGGACCGGGATGAGGAGAGGTGGCTGGTGTTTCCAATTCACTCGATAGGCTCATCCCGCCACATTGGTCCATCGCGCTTTTCCCCCTGGTTCTTGCTTGGCCGTCTATGCGTGCGCGCAATCCAATGCGAAGATGAACATTTCTTCCTGTTCCTTCCTCCCTTCCCTTCTTCCTTCGACTCGCGACACCCGCGCTATTTATTGATACCGGTTGCCGAGTCAGGTGTATATTTTGAATTATCGGAAACAAGTACCATTTTCATTTTCATTTTTTTTTTATTCCTGAGACCTTCCTTACGTGCGAGGTGGATCTGTTTTTCTTTTCTTCTTTTTTCGTGTGTTCATCAGTCTGCGTACTGCCGTCAATCAATCAATCAATCAATCCATCCATCCAGCCAGGCAGTCCGTCAGCCAGCCAAACCGCTCGCTCAGTTTTCCGCTTTCGCATTAACAGGTTCGAGACGTTCGAGGCGCCCGTGTTTCACGGGGGTGGACTGGTTGACTTGAAACCACCCTCCCCCTTCCGCCGGGGTGCCTCCGAACTAAGGAGACTCGCGCCGTACGATATTTCAGCAATTACGCCGTTGTGAACTTCAGGAGGAAAAATCTCTGGAAAGAATAAATCCTGGACACCGCCCATGTCACTCTCAACCGCTCAGCACATTGATCTCACAAGGATGGAACATGAAGCTGAGATGAGGTATATCCTATTTTTCAGCAGCGAGTGTGCGATTTGTTCTGCGGCCTCTGTCGCCATACACTGAGTAATGCATGCTATGATACATCTGTTTCTGCTTCCCGTTCTCTTTTTCTATCGGCCCCTGTTTTCTTTGCGTTCTCTCGGTGCCCAGCCATGACCCAAGTCCCTTTTCACGCCGATTACTTTTTCCGATGCTTCCAAACAGAGCTGAGTGTGATATCTTTTCAAGCCGCCAACGAAAATACGCCAGATCAATGCAATGGTATCTTCAAATCCGTCGCTTCATCCTCTCCTCTCCTTCATCCCTGCCACCTGACCCTCTCGCTGCGCAGAATGCTGACAAGCCCCAGCGGCAGCAAACCCTTCTCGCAGATGGCCAGGCCACCAAACCGCTTCTCCGTCTCGCCAAAATACAGCGCAACGATCCACTTCCAGTACGGTTTGAGCTCAAGCCAATTGTTACTGAAGCCACTGGTGTTGTATTTTCCGGACGGGAGCTTGTTCATAGCCGTATCCACTATAGGAGAACGGTCGACCATTGCCTCATCCGTTGGACTAAGGAGGTTCGAGTACGCGTCGCTTAACTTCTCTGAAGTCTGCTCCGAGAAGCGCATGTACTCTTCCAAGCTCATGAACGGCTCGCTTTCAAGGTTCTTCGGCGCGGTCTCGTCAAAGGGGACTTCGCCGGCCTCGAAACGTTCTTTGAACTCCTCGTAAGCTTCTTTCTCACGAAGGAGAGCCTGCTCGAGATCCTCGGCTGGATCCTTGCGCGAGAATTCCCTCATAGCGTACAGCTGTACGAAAGGATTTAGCAGACCAAGGCCACCGAGCTCAACGGGAAAGTAGAAGAAAGCGTCGGGGATGGGACGTCCGCAGTTGATGGCCGTGGCCCCAGAAAACCGCTCTGTGATGACCCCACGTAGGTGATCTGCGACATTGCCAGCACCCGACTCAGTGAAGAGAGAGCGCTGGATCCGTTCGAAAGTCTCAATGCACATGTCGAGATGTTCGCGGCCGAGGCAGAAAGCTGGCTGCCCGAAATTGGTCGTGAAGAAGCGTGCAACGTAGCTGTTCCAGGCTTGTACCCAGGCAAAGACACTGCGGCACGCCTCCAACTGACGCTTCAGCTCCTTGATGTGGTCGTCAACCTGGACTTGGTCGATGACCCAACGGCTCTCCTCAGGATTGAGCCTCAAGAAGCCCCAACGTATCACACCCCGGGGTAATTTCTTGTGCAAAGTAGCGAGGCTGTGGTTCTCAGGGCTGACAACTTTCGTGGCTGCCGTCTTATCCTCGTTCAGCTGCAGCCCCATAATTGCCGAGAACTCCTGCAGCGTCTGCCACGCTTGCACACAGGTGCTCTCTTGACCCCAGAACCACAGGTCATCGTGGAAACGGTACAGTACGGCTCCACTGGTCTTGCGGTGAACAGCGAAGTCAAGACAGAAGAGGACCGACTCGCCAAGAGCGTCTGCCAGCACGTGGCCCATGGGAATGCCGTTCTTGCGGACCTTTGGCTCTGCAGCTGAACCATCCTGAGTGAAGACAAGAGGAGCCGCGAGGAATTTCTTGATGAAATCCAGCCAGCGCTGGTCGAGATTGAAGTACTCAAGAACAGTGTACATGGTTGCATGGGGAATCGAAGGGCCAAACCACTTGAAGTCGCTGGTAAAGATTGTGAATTCGCCATACAGCTTCTTGTTGACCAACATCTCGGTGGTGGCCAGGCGGAGCAGAGATTGCTTGATTTCGAGCGGGCTCTTGGCATTTTCATCTGAATCCGAGACCTCGTCGCCGTAGTCGCGATTCCCCTCTGCCACAGTGGTAGGCATCTGCGTCATGAACCAGTCGTCGCGGAAAGTTGAACGCCGCATTTCGCGGACCGAAAAACGATCGGCCTGCACGTTCTTCTTACCAAGAAAGTAATGGCGGCGCTGCCTGTCCACCCTTGTCATTGCGCGGTAAGGAGCTTGGACCCATGCGCCAGAATTGAAGTGCACCATAAAAGCATTCCTCAGCATGACAGCGAGATGGGCACCAACAACGTGGATCAGAATGGCCGTGTGGACCTCCTCGTCCATGTATGCCCGGTACTTGCCATTCAACTGCCGGCGCAACAGGACAGGAACGGGGCCAGGCCAGTTCCAGCTCTTCAAAGAGTCGAGATCCATGCGCAGAACATCAACCATTTCCTTGATCACTTCCGGACGCGACTTGAGATCGACGAGCACTTCCCTCTTGGGGCCGGTGAAGAGATCAGCCTTTAGGACGCCTTGGATGGCTGAGCGAATTGTGTCCTCATCCACATGGATGATGCCATTCCAGTGAGAAATGCTGTAGCGAAGTTGCTCCAGCGAAGTCTTTTGGGCACCTCTGGCTTTCGGAACAGGAATGAAGAGATCGTCGAGGTACTTCTTGATGGCAGCGGTGTCGATGGTGGGCTCATTGAAGATGAATTTCTCTAACATCTTGCGCTGCTCGTGCATCTCCTCGCGGCCAATCATATCGAATGACTCTGTCTCATCGCTGGGAAGGCGGGAGTGAGTGTTGGCGGCGGCAGCGCTATGAGCGTTGAGCTCGTCCATGGCGTCGCTCAGGTTCTCGATCCACTCGGTGACCAGACGTCCGAAGAGATCGGCATAGTTGTACTTGTCGGTATGCATATCGAGGTTCTGTTCCAGCCAAGCGCGCCAATCCTGGAGCAGGGTAGCCGATACGGACGGGTCATGGCGGGCCTGCTCAAGAAACCTCTCGATGTTCTTGGCCGAAGCCTCTCCCTGGTTGTAGGTGATGCCGTTTCTCTTAAAACCAGTCATCAGGATGCGGACTTTTTCGGCGGCATCGGACTCGGTTGCACAGGCATGGAGCAACTCGGCCTTCTGGGCTTCGAAGGACTTCTGGTGCTCTGCAAGCTTGGCAAGCTTGCGGTCTGTGACATGGCGCAAGGTGGAAGTAACGGCACCTCCAGACATGTCGGTGGATTTGTTGACAGCGGCGAAAGATTGCGTAGAGCGGATTGTGGAGAAGGGAATGGAGAAGGGAGGGATACCTCGACCTCTTCCACGGAGAAGACCTCTAGCTCTGGAGCCGGCTCGTCCTCTTCCTCGACCTCTGGCGTCCATGTTAACAGATGGATGGGGCAAGAGTCGCAAGGTAACTGCTCACCTGGGAGTACGGGGTGGGAGCGCAGAAGAGACGAAGGTGTGATGGGGAGAACGCTGCGAAATGCCGGCACACGAGTGCTTATATGGCGTGGAAGCGGCGAGCTTGCTGCATGCGGAGAACAGCGTGCGCTGCGGCAAACCAAAGCGGACACCATAGAACGAAGGATCGCCGTGAGTCAAGGCGGCTTTCCCCACAGGCGTCTGCAGCCTGGCAGCTGCGCGGTGGTGCGATTGGTCAGCTCCGCCTCGATGGCGAGAAGCAACAAGCAGCGCGGCAGATCAAGTGAGCGGAAGAGGAAAGGAAAAGCACGAGCGACACAGGCAGAAGGATAGGCAGATGCAGGTTCATGTTGGAGCTCGCCTGCCAGCCAGTTCATTGCGCCGATCGCCGACTACCTAGCGCTCTCAAACCAGCACCGCTGCCGCCTGCCTGCGCCCTTTTTCTCCGACACCGTCTCCCCGCCGGTGTCCCCGTCACCAGCCCGCCCGGCCCTGCGCAGCATCTTCGAGCGGAGGGCTCCGCCTGCCTAGAGCCATCGTCACCGTCGGCGTGAGTGCCCCTTCACGCAGCTTGTGCTCCGGTCTAGCTCTGGCATGTGGCCGGCGCTGCGCACGATTCAATTTCAGCCCGGTGTCTTGGGTGCCCTTCTCCTGCACAACTCAGGCCGTGACGGCCGGCTGTAGCCTGCCAGCTATCTTGGTGCGGCACAATGAGGTTGACGGCAGAACTCTACCGGAAGCCAGGCGCATGGAAGGGCGCGCGGCGGCTGTGGAGTAGCTCATGTGCCCCATATGTGCATCGTCGAACGGCCACTGCACACCCGCTACTGCTCAAGCCACGGCCCGACGCGCAACGTATCCTCCAGCAGCGCTTCCTTCTGGGCCCCATGCAGTTGATGAAGTTGCGCTCTTACGCTGCACTCAGTGGTACTGTTCCTCTCAGCCTCGACGAGGCCTCGCGATCCATTGCTGAACCGCACATGCTCGCCGGCTGTCGCAACGTACAGCTGACCATGACGGGCTGGCAAAAGTGGCAACACGGAAAGACTCGTCATGATCCAAGATGCCACTCAAAGCTTTCACATATCCTGGGTGCTCTTGACTCAAGCCCACACGTCGACGGCATTTTTCTGCATCTGTCTGATGTGCTCGCCTTGCCTCTCGAGGTCCGAAAGCACCCTGATCACCACGAACGCACTCCGGCCACCATCTTCGGCTCAATCGCCATTGAGGTTGAGCCTGTTGATCTGGCGAAATGGCTCTTTCCCCACTATCCGTCTGTCAGTATTGGGAATCCAGTCATCATGCGGATCATGCAGGAGGCGCGCAAGCACAATGGAAACCCAAGTGCATGGCACCAAATCGTCGCAAAGTCCGGTCCGACATACCAAGCATTTGACTTCTCGGCTGCCTTCCACTCACTTGATCTGCGTATCAACAGCGAAGACGATGCAGCAATAGGGATGACACTCGTTGATTTCGGGCCTTACGGCTTAGCAAAATGCAGAACCAAGAATTTGGATCTTCTTAGCGTCTATTTTGCTGACGATATGTCTCATAATACCCGCTATTTTGAACGAGGCAACGCATGGCATCCAAACTTATACGAGGAGTTGAGAGGCCGGGGCAGGGGTGTCGTGTATTCCAAACTTCTCCATTCCTCGGGAAGTGACAGGAAATAGCCGTTTGCTCAGACATCATGCTCTGTATCCCACCAGCATTGAAAACACAGTGTCTTTGGCGACGAGAGGCAGTGGATATCCAGCGCCCAGGCTCGTTTACTTCTCCAAGCTCAGCATTGTAAAACTACTGCAATGTTTACAAGAACGTCCTCTCAAATTGGAGGAGCAATACATCATATCGTCCGGTTCTAAAGCATACTTGGAATACGCAGAAACTACGTGACTAAGATTGAGTTATTTCTGCGATCAGTCTCATAAACTCAACCCACGGTTCCGCTGTTCTGATTTTCGATGCTCCAGCTTCCCTCGGTGATGGGAGAATCACGGCAAGCTTGTCATTCGGCTAAAGGGGAAACGGTAGCGAACACACAGACGCTCAGACCCGTCTGCCCAGCAATCTCCCCAGATGCAACCGGCAAAGTCCGCTACAAGCAGCATCTTCCCCCCTCTTTGGTGCCGTAGAAACATGTTGGCCTAAGCCTGCAGCAGTTTCTCAAAGGTACAATTTGAATTTGGGCACTTTTGAATTCAACAAACATGGGGGCGTGGCGCAACGGTAGCGGTAAGCACATCCTCACTCGACTCGCCTGAAAACTCACCATACTAATTCCTCTTATAGCGTCAGATTCCAGATCCTATCTTGGAGTATCCTGAAGGCTGTGCGTTCAAATCGCACCGTCCTCATATCATTTTTTTGCCATTTCTTATAGCTGGTCAGCTGCATGCTCTGAATGACTCTCCTCCGCGGCGCCGGGTGGAGACTGTCCGGTCTAGGCCCGGATGCTCCGCTAGCTTGACGGACAAGTGAAGAGCAGGCCGAGAAGAACAACTGTCTCGAGGCGTAGCCGTCTATGCTACGAGGCGGGATCCGATCGAGTTGTAAAATGATATACGTAACAGCATCGGGTCGAAGCATTCGTTGGACGGGTGTGCATAATTAATGAGAGCATGTGTTTCTGACAAGATGTCTTCAAATACTGCTCGTGTATTTTCGCGCTCACTGCTGCGAACCTTTTTTTTTTTTTTTACAGCAGACCACTTATGCAGAAGAGTCCGGCCGAAGTGACCGAAACCCCTAGCGATTCTGCTGAAGAGGGCTTCGAGTGTACGCGGACACAGGAAGATGCAAAAGAAAGGACAATATTGAATTGCTGATGGCAAAACTTGGCGCGGTATAAGCTCGCTGCAGGAAAACGTCGAGCGAAGTGGAGTGGAGTGCATTCGAGAGTTTGAAGTTCGCACGTCCTCAAGCCTGCACAGCAAGAACCTGAAACATATCTCGGGATGACTAAGGCCAGCATCCACCTTGCCCCGCATTTGCACTCGGCTTAATCGGCCACTCTGAGGTATCGCGCAATTTCTTAATGTATATTAACTTCATAACTCACAGTTATTTCACAGTTGGGGGCGTGGCGCAACGGTAGCGGTAAGCCATATCTCATAAGTTCTGTGAAAGAATTTCATCTAACAATAAATAGCGTCAGATTCCAGTGCATGGAAACTCCTGAAGGCTGTGCGTTCAAATCGCACCGTCCTCATTCTTTCTTTTTGAGTTTGTTATCCGTGGTTGTCTCCTACCCGCGCAACGCTCCAATGGACACAGACTGCAGGCCTGCGTGTACTGTGTGGACAAAGCCTAGCGACTTCTGTCATGAGATCTATACAATGGTGTATGCATTTCTTGAAAGTTTTTGGTTGTATGCTGTGCTCGAATGTGAGTAGGGTGGTTGTCATGAGTAAGCACAGAAATATTTATTTTGGGCTTTCCTTAACAGAATCCCGCCATGAACACACCATAAGGCACTGGGTTCGTCTCCAGGTAGTTGGTGCTACATTCAACTAGGATTGGTTGGAGGCAGACTCCTCACCGGTCACAGCACTTATCTCTACGGTGGGACACCCGCGTGAAGAGCGGGCGATGGGCTTTGCGCGCCAGGGTTGCGCCACGGGACTAGGCACGGAGATCATTGCATGAGAATTCAGCGGTGAATATGTAGTGCTTCGTGGATCGGAGGAGTTCCGGAAACCCAAATAAAGTGGCGTGCAATGATGGACGCAACAGTGTAGCGACGGCATGCGCGAATATGGGTGGGGCGCTGAAGCACTCGTCCGCGCTCCCAGCCCGCAGTCTCCCACAGTGCTCATGAGCCGATGTGTTCCTTACGGCTTGCATAGAATTGGAACTGTGAAGTATGCAACCAGCGGAGGGAAATTGGTGCTGGCCTGCATGGGAGGCATGGACGTATAATTTCCAAAATCCTCATGCCCAGAGCGTGCTCAGAAAGTGCCATAAGAGTTGAACAATTCGCTGATAACTACTCCTCAGGAGAGTGCCTCTGCTCCGTGCGCCAGGCCTGGGTATGTCTTGATACACATGGGGGAAAATAAAGCGCAGAAAAAAAAAATTTACATGGTGATGCCATTGGACCCAGCCACCTAAAACTCATCTACCGGACTCTTCTCGCCATCCTTGAATAGGTCGATATAGTCCGTCTGCCCCTCGACCAGCTTGGGGAAGTTCAGACGCGTGCTCCAGCGCACGTTGCGGGTGAAGGCGCGCCCGTTGTAACCGTCGCCGTGGTCCGTGATGTCGCTGTAGGCGGCCTTGGAGCCGACGGCGCGGTGGTGCTGGAACAGCTGCGGCTGGACGGTCAGGCAGGCGCGGATGGGCCGGCCGTCGACGCCGTCGCACATGGAGCGGAACATAATGTCCGTCGTGCCCGTCATCTTGCGCAGGCCGAGCTCGTACAGCAGGCGGCGCGCGCCCGGTTGCGAGATGCCGTATGCCAGCGTGCAGGTGCCCATCCGCGCGCGCGACACGACGCGCGTGTGCGCCGGATACTCGCGGACGAGCTCGTCGTTGCCGAACTGCATCTTGACGTGCTGCGGCTCCGGCACCGTTGGGTCGTCCGCGATGACGACGCGGCCGAGCGGCGCGTTGAGATCGCTCGCGCGCGGGAAGCGCACCCCGCAGTGGCCGAGCCAGAGGATGTCCCAGCGATCGAGGTCGCCGTAGGGGGAGATCGTGGCGGGCTTTACGTGGTTGTTGCCGCCGAGGATGAAGTTCTCGGCCGTTTGGCCGGCGGACGGTTGGGGGTATGTGGGATCCAAGAATTGGTCTGGTGTGCCTAGCAAGGGCTGTAAGAGGAGCTGTGATGCCCTTGCGAAGTCTTGCATCTGGGATTTGATGCGGATATCCCAGTCCGAGTCATCTTCGAGAACGAGTGCTGAAGTGATGTTTTCTTCGACTATTCTGGTGATGTTTAGCAGCCAGTCACTTCGGTGGGTGCCCACTTCTTCTAGGTCGGACGCCACTCGTACGACTTCCGGTAAGTGGGGCTCTGTTACCGTGACTTACTTCCTGATAACGTTTACATGTGCGCGCCAGGCGCCCAAGTTACCCTTGTTGAGGTTCACGTCTTTACCTCCTGGGGGAAGCGTCTTTTCCTCGACTTCAGTGACACCTTCCACATATTCGATTTGCAGATCCGAGAAAGCAGCAGCTGATGACATGGAATCGCGATGGTCGGTGCGCGATGGGAGATTGATGACAAAAATCTTCTGAAACTGCATGACTTGTCAGTGGAGAAATTCTATAGGTATAGCCTCATACTGACCCCAAATGTTTTGTTGAGCACATCTTGAAGGACATCAGTATTATTTAAATTGACGGTAGCTTTGTCCAGAGGCAGAGGCATGAAATCAGTATGGCTGAAGCCGAAGAAAAGGAAGAAGACGATGGCAAGGCCCCCGGCGCCGGCCAGAGCGCTGCGCGCATGGAAAGAATGGAACGACATTTAGTTGGTTGTGCGCCGGCGCCCTCGAGCGCCATATACCTCCTACTTAAATGGAAAAAGCCCGCAAGATAAAAATATAGTCAGTCCAAAGACTTCGCTTGTAATCGCAACGCAGCTGTGCCGCACAACGTGTGGTTCAAGCAACCACATACTTCCAACGGCGAATCAGGTGAAGTGGATATTTTTTTTGCCAGCAGGCGCGTATACCATTCCATCGGTGCGCAGGGAAACAGGCGCCAGGTTTATTAGGTTGATCGCTACTGTAGCCGCCCAACCCCTGTCGTTCCAGCAAGCGACGGCTGTGCCGCACAGCAGTGAGGGGAGTAAGGCCGGAGACTCACTATGTACATACGACGAGAAACACTTGCGAATTACCATGAAATTGACGTGTACCTCAATTGCATTAGATTGCGCAAAAAATGATGACAAATGTCTGTCTGTGAATATTCTGCCTGTCTTGTCCTGCTGTAAGCGGAAATAAGCATTGAGAATAGTCGGTTGGTAGAAATGCTCGCACTTACAGCTATTTTCCATGACGTTTCTTAGTATTCCGCCTCGATTCTTAATCATGACTTCCTTTCGCTACTTGTGGCCTGCTTCCTTTCCACCCACTCTTCCCTCAGCAGCCCATACATCTCCAAGTCGTACCATACTCCTGACTTCCATACAGCCTTCCTCGAAGTGCCCTCCTTCTTGAAGCCTACCTTCCTCAAAACTCTCTCGCTCGCCCCATTTCCGCTGTACACGCACCCGCCCAAGCGCTCCAGATGCGGCACGTTCTCGAACACCCAGTCGACGAACGCCGCCGTGGCTTCGCTCGCAACGCCACGCCCCCAGACTGCCTCGCCAAGCCAATACCCAACTTCGGCTGAGCGAACATGCACATCCACGCCGGGCTTAAGGCCAATGCTGCCGACGCATTCACCGTCAACGCAGATGGCGTAGTGAAGGGTTGCAGGCCAGGCTACAGGCAGTTCTGCGGTAGCCGGAACGGCGGTTGGAGGGGTCGAAAATGGCTGCTGGGCAGCTGGATCTGGCAAGGTGGTGGTCTTGCTGGTGTCGGGTTTCGGCAGGTTCATGGCGATCCAGCTATGGGACTTTTCGATAGTGTAGGGGTGGGGGAACATGTTTGTCATCCATTGGGCAATGCGGGGGTTGTTTCCGTGTTTGGCGAGGCTCTCAGCATCGTTGGGATGGTAGGGACGGATGATGCAGGTTTTGAGGGAGAGCAGGGGCGGCGGTGGGAAGGGAGAGGTGATTTCGTCGTGGTCCGCCATTGGATCCGTGCTACTGGTTTACGTTGCTCTGGTCGTTGCTATTGACTAGTGAGGGAGGTATGGAAAACAGAAAAGATCGCAGGGATGTTTCAAGTAATGAGCAGCTGAAGATTGACGTGAAAGGTACATAAGGACTGATTTATCCGCAGCTGAAGCCGTCGACCAGTCATTCTCCCGAGTCACGATGAAGCGCCACAGTGGAAAAGGAAGGTGACACTATCGTATCTTACATGCAGCTGGGCCTACAGGTGTACAGCGATGTTACAGCGGCCGTGCCGACATTGCATCCCACCTTTGTGCTTCTGGAACTGAGGGGTGAGAGAAGGATTGCTGACGGGAGGGAGAGACGCGCCAACCAGCAGCTGTGGAGCATCCTCGGCAAACACTCGGTCGGCCCACCTTCCATTCCCTCAGCGCGTTTTCCGTCACGCCCGCGACGCGACGCGTCTCCTCCCGCAATCCACGTCTCTCAATTCGTAGCCGCACCGCCCCGACGCAGCGCGCCCTTCCCACGAGCGCCATGAAGACCTATTCGCGGCTCAGGAGATCCACTTACCTCGCCTCTGAACCGCCTGTCAAACGCCGCCGCATCCTCTCATCCAACGATGAAGACGACGCGCTCCAACCACACCGCGACGCCGACCCTCTCCTCCGCAGCGACGCTCCCTCGACACCGCGCACCAGTCCGCCCCACGGCTCCAGCGATCCCACGCTCCCTCCATCCACTCCTCCTTCCTCTCCCCCACCGGCGCCAACGACAAACACCTCGACCTCCCCGCTACCGCTGCTGAAGCGCCGTCCGACATTCGCCTTCTTCGCGCGCAAGAAGGCAGCAGCGCGATCCAATGGCGCCTCCAAACCAACCCTCCAGCCTCTCGCCGAGCAACGCAGCACAAGTGCCAGCGCCAACGCAGTTCCAGACCCGGCGCCGGCGGTGAAGGAGAAGAAGTCCCAGCCGCGCCGTCTGACGCAGCTCCAACTCGACCTGGGCACAGCGCCCGTGCAGAGGACGTGTAAGACGTGCGGAATGGCTTATGTTCCGTCGAATGCGGAGGATTCAGTACTGCATAAGCGGTTCCATGCTATGAATGTCGGTGGTGTGGATGTGGGGAAGGTGTTCGCGAGGGGCGGTAGCGGTGCGGCAAAAGGGAATGGTGAGGTCGTTTGGGAGAAGGGCATTGATGGAGACGTGATCGTTGCAGTCGGGAGGAGGGATAGGGCTGCGGCAAAGACGCGGGTAAGGAGGGTGTTGGACGTCGTGGAGAGGGAGCTGGGAGCGGTGGGGATTCCGGAGGAGGAGTTGTGGGGGCAAGTTGTTGTCAAGAGAAGAGAAGAGGAGAGTGAAGAACGAGACGCATCGAAGGCCCAAGACGAGGCCGGGTCGAAGCCACAGAGATCTGGCACAACGAATGACTGCAGCGCGGAAAAGGAACGGGAAGAGACAACGTTGCGCGCAGATCGCTTCAAGGCATACATCTATGTCAGGGGCTCGAAGTGTATAGGCCTCTGCCTCGGAGAACGCATTAGCGAAGCATATCGGGTCGTAACTTCGCCCACAGACGCCACAAACTCCGTCAAGAGGTCCATAGTGGGGACCAACACGACGCCCTCAGATGACTCCCCTCAACCCCCCACCGAGGGAGAACTAGCCGTTGCACCAACAACAGAAGCTAACACATCCCCAATAACCACCTCCTCAACCTCCCTGCCAGCCCACCTCGGCATCTCCCGCGTCTGGGTCTCGTCGTCCCACCGCCATCACGGCGTCGCGACCGCCCTGCTCGACGCCGCGGCCCATGATTTTTGCGGCTATTACTCTAGCCAGGACACAAAGCGGATATGCAAGGGGAAAGTGGCGTTCAGTCAGCCTACTGAAAGCGGAGCGAGACTGGCGAGGCGATGGTTTGGCGCAGAGACAGGCTGGCTCGTGTACTGGTAGAGCAATGGCTGTACTGTATTGTTAACCAGGAGGATAGGAAGGATTGTATGACGAAACATCATCACGAGATTATTAGAGGGCGCCACGTTCCATGCCCAATCGTGTCTTTTCAGAGCATGAGCGCTGACGTTCATACGCATTGCCTACAGGCACAGAGAAGATTAGAGCTGTAGATAGTGGATCAACTCGAGGGAAAAGACTCAGCTTTTTACGTCCGCACTCACCTCCCACCCACCTACATCCATTATGCAGACTAGGAGCAGGGCATCTAGATGAAAGAGCACGCATGCCATTGATCAAGGCCTCACCAACTCAGTATACGCAACCATTCCCTCCTCCCTACATTTCTGATTCAGAGACCAATATCCACTCAGGAGAGAACAACAAGGAGATGAGATGATCCAATGATGATGAGATAAAACGAGAAATCTTCCCCTATAAAGCTTGGGAAAGACGAACGAGACATCCATCTGACACACACACACACACACACACACACACACACACACACAAAAACAAACAAAGAAGGTGAGGGGGGAAAGGGAGAAAATGAGAGAGTGAACGAAAACGTGCGCGGTGCAGAATCCCCCCTTCCCTCAGCACATCCCACATACTCCCCTGCGCCGAAAAGGAAAGAAAACAAACTCCCGAGCCATTTCCAATGCACCTACACTTCCTTTCGACGAAAAAAAAAGGGGTCCGACACAAGAACGAGGTAAATCCCAATAACCCTCAAGAGTGAAATGACAACGGTCCAACACAGGGAAGAGTCAGGAGAAAAGATGAGTGGAAACAGATGATGGGACGTACCGAGAAACGGGGAAAAAGGCAACATACAATATGAATGCGTGCATGAGTATGTGTATGACGGCGAATTTCCACAGCATGTACCATTGAAGAAAAAAAAGAAAAAAAAAAACCTGCAAAGCACGTATGTCGCCCCCCCATCAATGTTTCCTCCCCACCTACGCCTTCGTAGCAGATTTTTGCCTCAGCGCCTCGACCTCCTGCTGCAGCTTATCCAATTCGCTCAACAGATCCAGGCCACCCACAGCGCTGCCCATCCCATTCGGACTGGCCACCCCTGTACTCCCGCCACCATCCTCATCAGCCTCCGCATACCCCGCCAAAACCCGCTCGCTCGCCCCACTGGCCGTCCGGCTCCGCCTCTTGTACTCGCTGCTCTCGCGCCTGCCGTCTCCACTCCCACCCACGCCCGCCGCAGCCAGGATGCTTGCACTGGGCCGCTGCATCTCGAAGCTGCTCTTGCTGCTACCACGCCTTGGAGGAGGGGGAGGGGGTCCCACGCCTACTGCGCCGTTGGGCGGACTAGTCATGTCCAGGGCCGAGCCAGACAGGCGGTGGGAGGCGCGGCGGGGGTTCTGCATAGAGCTGGCGGTAGAGCGGCGTGACGACGAGCGGCTGATGGCGCTCGTGCCGGCGCCGACGACGTCTGCGGCGGAAGAGGAAGCGCCGGAGCGGCGGGCGGGCGGAGGGGGTGGGGGCTTGTTCTGCGCGGCAGCTGCCGGAGGGGGCGGAGGCGTGGTTGTCGGTGTTTGCTCGGCTGATGGAGAGGATGCTGCCGCTTCTTGTTGGGACGACAACGTGGTCGTGGTTGCGGCTGAATTGCTGCGGGACCGGGAGTCGGACGACTTGAGTTGGCTGTGCCGCCGGGAGATTGGCGGAGTTGGAGGTTTGCGCCGCTGTGGCGCGGCGGGCGGTTCCGGGGTCTTAGAAGGTGGGGGGGAATCCTCCGCTGGCTGATCCGTAGACTGCTGACCCTGCGCTGCATCCTTGGGAGGAACAGGTTCGGCGGGTGGTGAGGAGGGGAGATCCTTTTGTTTAGGGCCTGATGATCCTCGAGGTCGCGGAGGTAACGGTTTATGCATATCCGAAGGCGTCCGCCTTGGGGCCTCAGGTCTTGCGTTTGGAGATTCAAATGTGGGAGAAAAATCGGAAAATGATACCACCTGCGGGGCTCTTGTGATGGATTTTCCATGTCGATGTTTCGGAGGTGGCGGCTTCTTCTTCCCTGGTTTCCGGTCGCCGCTTATGAGGGTAGACTGGTCGTCGTCGTTGCCGGCGTCGAATGAAGTTCTCTCATAGGAACTCCGGGGAGAGTCCTCGTGCACTTGTAGAACGGATTCAAACAGGGAATTCCGGGAAATAGACGAGGCTTCAGTACCACTACTTGTATCGCCTCCTATGGTGATATGAGCCCTTGGTTGGACGTCCGTAGTTGGAGACCTGCTGGAGGCATTCGGGGCGGCACTTCCAGTCAGGAGTAGCCTCTTGAATGAATCCACATCCATGGAGCCCTTCGCCTTGTGACCAGCCGACCGATTCGCCGCCGTTTGTTCGCCCGAACTGGCCTTCTCTGAATTGAAGACGTTTTGCGGCGCTGAGGGCTCGATATTCGCCAGGGTTCTATCGAAGGGGTTTGGCACTCCCGAGCTCCGTGGTATCGTATCCATCTTCGCGGGGTGTCCGGAAGCAGCAGGCTTCAGCGGCGCATCGTCGTCCTCGTCGTCCTGATGGATCGGGCTGTCCTCAGAGGGATCGTCGGCAGTATCGTCCGAAAAAGCGTCGCTAATATCAACGGGCGGCGGCGGAGAGCCAGCATGGTGAGCAGCGCTCAGTCGTCTGGTCAGGTTGTCGTCTACTTCCGGACTCGATGGTTCCGGCGGAGAGGCCGGGGGAGAGGCTAGACGGACATGCTTCTTTGTCCGCGCGGGCACTATGGCATTGGGTCAACAGCTGCTCGAACGGCACAGGGCTTGGAGGGGCCTGCGTCTACCCTTCTGGTCGGCGGGCGGCCAAGCGTCGGCGAGCTCGCGGGATCCGTCAAGTCCGGTGGTGCTGGCAGGCTGCAGGGCAGGCAACGCCGGCTGGGAGCGGCGGAAAGGGTTGCCTGACATGGCGGAGGAGGGGTGGTCCAGGAAATCAGCAGAGCATTATGAGTACAGCAGCAGGCGCGTGGACATGGTGGACGCGGCGGATCGAAGAGTAAGAAGCTCGGTGAGGCTTGGAGCGCTGATTATCAAGTCGATCTCTCGGGCGTGGTCCATCCCACGTCACATCCCTGCCCCATACGCGCGACCCCACTACGGAACCATCTCTCCACACCCCGGAGAACTCGGCCTTTTGTAAACCCTCGCAAACTCTCTACACGCTTCGCCCGCCTGCTGCCCAACTGCTTACGTCGCTGTCTTGGCTGCTTCCGTCTCCGCCGCTGACGCAGATGTCCAGACTGCGCCGCAGCATTTCAGTTGCCGCCAGCTTCGCGCCAGCCCTTACCCGATGCGGCAAAGGTCTCTCAGGTACGAGAGTACAAAGTTGTCCTGCCCAAGCACAAGCAGATTTAATGGCGCATGGTCCTCGACCAGCGAATCAGGACTGCGATATGTTATTCAGTAATGCAATGAGAGCTTTGTCAAACGCTGACGACATGGAAAGTCTTGAAGACTCAAATGTCTCATGCCGCTCCGCTTCCAGCATTGTGGGAGGTCTCGGCCCTCTGTTGCGTCTTTCACGGCTTCTGTATCCCCAAGTGAGCCAGAACACGGGAACCTTGCTATCATTTTACACATGATTTTCATACTTCAACCTTACCTCAGCCCGGCCCGTAGTTTCACTACCTGCCCTTAAAGACCGGCTTCCTCTTCTCCCTAAACGCTGCAAGAGCTTCGTATCTGTCTTCCGTATCCACGACCGCTTGATACATCTCGTTCTCCACAGCCTCTCCGCCTGCGCAACCCTCCACGGCCGCCAGCCCCGCGCGAATCGCAATCGGCGCGCCTTCGCAGATCTCCATAGCCACCCTGACAGCCTCGTCCAGCACCTTTTTCCGCGCCACGCCCTCCTGCCCCATCTCCTCGGGCAGCACTTGCACCAGTCTGTCGCACAGCCCCAAGAAATACGCCTCGGGCCCGGCGACGCGCCGGCCCGTCAGGACGAGGTCGCGCGCGCGGTTGAGCCCGATCAGCGCTGGCAGGCGGTAGGTGCCGCCGGCGCCCGGTATGATGCCGAGACGCGTCTCAGGCAGAGCCACGACGGCGTTGCTGCCGAAAACGCGCAGGTGCGCGGTGAGGGCGAGCTCGAGGCCGCCGCCGAACGCGAGCGACGAGACGGCCGCGATGGTCGGGACAGGCAGCTTCGCGATGGAGCTGAAGGCGCCGCGTAGCTTCGCGAGGAAGTCGGCCGTCCTGACGTGCTACGTTAGTTTTTGTCTCTGTCTTGTTGGGGCCGTGTGCAAGGTGTCGGACTCTTCCTGCGTGAATGTCGCGCGCTCCTTCAGGTCGGCACCAGCACAGAAGCTGGTGTCAATCTCGCTGGCGATAATGAGGGCGCGCGTAGTGGGCTGATTGCCCTCATGGTGGATGTCATTGACGTGCCGGATCAGCTCTGAAAGGAGGGCCTTCGAGATGGCATTGCGGGCCTCGGGCCGGTTCAGCGAGAGCACGCGAATGGTACCGCTGTGAGGAGCGGGGATGTTGGTGAGTTTGACAAGAGGCTGTGAGGAGCTGGAGCTCGCCCGGGAATTGATGGGCGCATTGCGCAAGAGCGCACGCGCGAAGAGCGGTACCCGGTTGAGCGCTGGTGGCATGGCGTGTGGAAGGGTGTGGTTTCGGGGGACGGTTGTCACGCAGTGTGGGGAGCCTGCCGAGCAACCAAGCACACAAGGCCGCGGATTTCCGCTTCCCGCTAATTGACCAGAGCTTGTTCCTCGCAACTTTTAGTGGCCGGGAAAATTCGCACGTCAACCACTCACTTTGTTGATGGTCCAATCCATATGGTTGCTGAAGACCCTTCCTTGACTTCAACTCCGATGCTGGCGGTTCGGGCCGATTGATTGCGACTGCCTTGTTACATCAGCCATGTACCCGTCCTGCTCCTGTTTATCAACAGTCAGATGAGCAGACGAGAATGTAATGGCTGTCAATTCAGATCCAGCGTAGAAGAATGCCACAAATCACTGAGGAAATGGCCACTTTTCGGTCTCTTTCCGCCACTTCTGCGAACAGCTCCCAGTCATGGATATTTCGAGGTTTTCGCTGGAGCCCCTCACCTCCTCATAATTATCGAACGGCTCGAAGCTGTAAAAACGGAGGAGCAGTACTAAAGGAGGATTGGGGCAACAGAAGAAAGCTAATTTGAAAACATTGGAACTATTGCCATCTTATACATCGGCTGGTCCCTTACATGCGGGTTTCTAATTCTCAGAAATAGCTCACGGCTCAGTATTGCAAATGTGACTAATTTTTGGAATGATAATGAGATGAAGAGACTGCACGAATGAAGGAACTCTTGGAAATTCTATAAAGTCACCGGAACAATGAGGAGAAGATGATGATGCGCAAGGCTTCAAAAAACAATGTTCGTATGAGATGTGTATGACGTATCCCACAACCAGCTGGATCAGCATACATAGTATGTCGACGTATTCCTCAGTGGGCAAGAGAGCAACACGGGCAAGGTATACTTCGGAAGCTCCAGCCAATCATTTCTCGAAAAAGCATTGGGACGCATTGCGTTATAGTTAGCCACTGCTACCGGCATGAAACATGAACGCCGCCGTTTCAGAAGATTCCGGCTCTGCCGGGCATGACGTACGTCTTTTGTGCTCAACTTCAGAAAAATCAGAGGTTGACACACATGCAAAAGTCGCGATTGCATTTGGGATCATGTAGAAGAGAAAAAGAAATCAACGGATGCATTTCTCACAAGGGCTATCTACTCGAGTCAAAAGGCTAAGGCCGAGCATAGAGCACATCAGGAGAAGGAGCGCGTGCAAAACCTAAGGACCACCAACGACACCAGGACCCACAGGCGCGGTCGCGGAGCCAACCGGACTGGACGTCTTGTTGACCGGGCTCGTCGGATCTCTCTGGCTGCCAGGTCCACTACCACTGCCCGAACCGCTGCCGCTGCCTCCACTGCTACCGCTGCTGCCCTTACGTGCCTTGGTACCGTTCATCATTGGTGCGTTGAACGGACCAAATTGAGCGTTGCCAAAGGCGCTGGTGGCGAACGAGAAGTTCGGCGCAGCGATTGGTGCGTACGCAGGCGGCGGATCGACGTTGTGATCAGTGAAGCCAGACATGTCTGAGAGCATTGAGCTGGATCGACCGCGACCTTCGCGAGCAACAGAGCCAGGAGTCCCATTAATCTGTCCTGCAAGCGGAGGGAACTGGAAAACAGGCGTGTAATTGTGCACAGCATTTCCGGTGGTGCCAGGAAGAGGGCCTTCTGGAGTAGTCGGAATAGACGGCGGGCTGGGATTCTGCTGCTGCTGCTGCTGGTGCTGTTGCTGCTGAAGCATTGCCTGCAGGTGCTGGATCTGCTGGTTGATGTAGATGGTCTTGTTCTGGATCTCCAGGGCATTGTGCTCATTTTGGATGATTTGGCCGAGGTACTGCGACTCGTGCTGAGCTCGTGTAGCCATCAACGCCGCGCGTTCGTTTAGTTTCCGAGCCTGCGCATCCTGGTCCTGTGCATTAAGCGAACTGAGGCGCTCGTGTTGCTCGTTGAGCTTCGCTTGTCTGGCCTGAAGACGTTCGCGTTTCTTGATAATCGAGGCGTACTCGGACTCAGCGTTGGAGACCTCCCTATCAGCCTCAGCCTTGCAGCGGTCAAGTTCCTCGGTAGCAGCGATCAACCGGTCCTTTTCCTTGCGCCAGTTGCGTTCCTCCGCCTTGAACTCGGCTAAATCCTCCTCGGGAATGTTCGCCAGACCAGAGTTTTGAGTTGACATGTCCGAGGCGGCCTCTTCTGCCTGGCGTATCGCCTCAGATAGCTGCCTCTTCTTCTGCTTCAGTCTGTCATCATTTCCACCCGACGTCTGGATCTTGCCTTCCACAACATCGACCTCTTTCTTCGCTGCGGCGAGGGCTTTGCCGTGGGATCTCTGGTTACGCTTTTGCTGCATCTTCAACTCCTGAAGTTCATGCTCGAGGTTCGTAACATTATTCCGGAGAAGGGTGCGAGGAGATTGCGGTCGCAAGCTTTGATGAGCTGGAGGAGAGACGGCCGAAGCTAGCCAAATAAAATCAGAGAGACCGACTGCAGACAGCGTTGAGAAAACGTACCTTGCTCAGCACTTGGAGCGGCCTGGGTGATGAGGCTGGTCGAATGGATGGTAACTCGGTCATCGGTCCGAACGAATTCGCACTTGTAGTTTTGCTGAGACGTAAGACCAAAGATCTTGCCCGCCCACTTGCTCGTTGCCCCGTCACCGGACTTTTGGTCCTGACTTGCCGAAGTGATATACGTGGATGCCCAATTGGTACCGTTGAGACGAACGTAAAACGGCTTCGACTTGTCAATGCCCGCTCCAAGACTCGATTCCTGCTCTTCTCCCCCATTTTCCTTTACAGCGCTCTTTTCCACCACACTAGCGCCGAACGTGATCTCCGCCGCACCAACATCCAAAATCCATACCCTATCTTCGCCTAATTTGAAATGAGCGTTGCCAATGTGATTAACATCCGTTGAATTAGCCTCGTGGCTATCAGCAGACTCGCTGCTCTGCTGAACTTCCTTCCAAAAAGTAACTTTTGTGCTCGCAATAGCGGCCCAAAAAGGTTGTTGACTCCGAACCTGAGTCGCCTGCCTTTTCTTTTTCTTAGAAACAGAACTGAAAGATCTCTCTCTACCATCGACGCCTGCGGGAGAGGGTCCTGGATGCCGACCATCGGCCGCCGCCCCTGGACTGCTGTCTATTCCGGAATCCGGAATGGAGCGAGGCAGCTGGGGTGCGGTCGGTGCATCGACATCCGTCCTCCTGCTCGACGTTGCAGTTGGTAGTCGATCTTGCTTGGCTATGAACCAACGGCGACCTAGCCGAAGTATGCCCTGTGATAGTATATGTAAGCCCAGCACGGAGCGGGGCCAGCCGTGAGAGACGTGTGGGGGATCCGGGTAGACCGAATCGGAGGATGGAGGGGTAAAGATGTCGAATCCGCCCCTGGAGAGTACGAAATGGAGATAGCGGAGAACATAGTGGCGGATCGAGCGATGACGGTATGCGTGAGAAAAGAAGATTATGCCTCCGCAGACAAGTACACTCTGCGAAACACCGCCTTTGCCTGCGGCGGCGCCTCCCAGCGAGATTGCGATGACGGCCTGGGCGAGGTCGAAGGCGACGCCCTGAGCGAACATGGGAAGGAAACCCCAAATGATCAAGGCGAAGAGGTCACACAGGACGATGGTGCCCAAGGAGGGCATGCCCTGAGAGCCCTTGAAGACCTCGCTGAAGCTCGGCAGGCTGGAAAGAGAAGCGGTGCTGCTCGGAGGTACGAATGTGAGTGTAGCGAAGAGCAAATGAATGACAGTGAGAACGGTCGAGGGCAGCTGCAGGAGGATGATGAGAATGGCAACGACATCCCAGACGGGGCACGAGGAGATGATGGTCATGGCCGTCGAGGCGGAGCTGGCCTTGTGGCCCATCTGGGAGCGGTGTTGGTGCACGGCAGCGCGGTGCAGTGAGAGGCGGGAGTGCGAGTCGGCGGCGCCGTTGGCGTGCTCGACGGAACCAGCGTCCGAAGCGTCGTGGGAGGCTTCGGAGACAGTGCGGCCCCTGGCGGCAGGCAGGCGCCGGTCGTCTGGCATGGGGTTGTCCGGGAGAGTCGCGTGCACAGCAGCATTGCCAGGAGCCGGGCAGCTTGGGCGGGAAGCTAGATCTGGCGGCGGCAGCGGCGGAGTGCTCGAGGGCGGCTTTCCATTTGCGAGGCCGTTGAGAGCGGGATTGGAGCGCTGCTTGGGAATGCGCTTGCCGGGCGCCGCGAGGCCGTTCTCATGCCGCTTGTCGTGTGTGTTCGCCGCGTTCCTCTTGCCCTTCGGTGGCATCAGCAGGCCGCGGTGACGGCTTCAAGTCCCAGGGCCGGCTCGACGAGGTGCCCTCTGAGCCCGGCGCAGGAACAGAACCGCAAGAGGAGGGGTACAGGGTCCAGTGGGGGGGGTTTTCGGGTGGGCGGGCGGGGCGTGGTTGTCGCTGACAGAGAGCGGTGCCGTGGGAGCGATGGAGTGGAAGGTTTTTGAAACGAGACAGCAGAGGGCCATGACTGCGCTAAACTGCGCTACAGGCCTGGCGATTTGCATACAAGCGCATCTTCGGCCTAGCGCCCCCCAGGACTAGGTTTGCACCACCGCGAAACAAGCTCGCCGCCCGCACCCGCCGGCCTTCGCCTGCAGCACCTTCCACCATCTGCCAGCGCGCACGCGTCCAGCCCGCGGCCTGCGTTCGCATGGTGGGCGTGGGTGCCCTCGTCGCCGGGCGCCGCAGCCGTGGCCGCCAGCATCTCACAAACTCTCCCGGCCGCTACTCGGCAGCACATGACGCCCGCCTAACGAGTCGCCGGCGCAGCGTCGATCGCGGAAGGCTTGCGGACGAAATGGGCCTAGCTAGGCCTTACACGCGCCCGCCCAAGGCGGATCACCTCCAGCGCATCGGCTTTCGCAGCGTCAGGCGATCGTGATGGTGCTGTGAGCGGCGGTGATTCGAAGATTGCGAGCCCCGCCCCAGCAGCGCGCATCCAGGCAGCCCAAGAGCTGCCGTCTATCGTGAGATTGCCCGTCGAATAGGAGCAAGGCGCTGTTATGCCAGGACGCCGCCGGCCGCCGAAAGGGACTAGCTGCTGGGCCTGTTGCCCCTTGATCCTGGCCGCTTAAACAAGCTCTTTGGTAAGGATCTTCGTCGAAATTCACTGCTGCTCTCGCAGACGCCTGGCTGCCTGTCTCCAGCCCCTCTGCGCGACTGCAGCCCGCGGTGGGTCCTGCTAATGTGAAGAGACAAGACTTCTTGATCACGCGCTACGGTGCTTCTGTCCTGCAGCGCCGGCTTGGGTTCTCCGCGCTTTCTCCGCATCGCAGCATCAGCCGCAATCGACTCCCGCCCCGCCTGTTGTTTCGACGCCAGCGCACGCGAGCCGTTGAAAAAACGCCATCACCCAACGCACCAGTCTCTCATAATCCTTGCCCGATATAGCTACCCAGACCTGTCTTGCAATTGCCACCCATGCATATTGTGCGGCCGCGTCGCACACGCGTTCGTAAATGCTCGTCCCGATGACTCTATCGATCCGCGTCTGCTTGATAAGACCTCCTCCGCTGCCCTTTAAGGACTGGCGCTGCCAAAGTCCTCTTTTGCGTCCGGCCGATCCCAGCTGCTGGTCTCCAAATCCCTCACCCGCTGCAGCAAGGCACTCACCCTATCGCCGTACTTTTTCTTGGCAGCTTCCTGCAGCTTGAATGTCTCACGAAATTGCTCCACCATGAACGGCTTAAGAGGCGTCTTTTTGCCCTTCCTGTAGTCATACACGACAATGTCCTCGACACAGCGGGCGGCTGGCCTCTGTTGTCGTTCTGATAGGATGGTGACATCCAAAATGAACGAGTCCGTTTCATCAGTGGGCTCAGACCGCAGCTTGTGCAACACGGTCACGCGGTCTGGCCAAGTCATAGGCTGGAACATAGCAAGCTGTCAGCAGCTAGATGCCCATCGGCCGAAGAGTGGAACAGGACGCAGGAGGACCGCCGTGTCGGAAGCACTCACAAATTTGTAGTCCGTTCGAATGCTCCGAAGAATAAGCCCATCAGCTTTCGGGGTCATAATCTCCGTCCATTCTCGTCTGTGAGCTGGGTCGTGAACATTCGCAAAGTTAAGCGACCAATTGACGCGTGCTGATTCTGCATAGCGATTGTAGACGACGTTGTTTACATGGCCTATGATATGTCAGAAATTCGTGTAGAGGTGCCGTTTCGACGGATTTGCTAATGTATACCCTTTATAGATAGCTTAGTCAATTCATTTTTTGGGGGTGTTTTTTCTTTAAAAAAGAGGATTTCTCATGCTGGGTTTTGAGGGGTTATCTCACCATACTGTCCTAAAACCACCCAAGGAAAAAAAATAGATAATTAGCCCTCAATAAGCTTTCAGGACGGATTGTCAAGAGCGTACCATTTCTCCCCAGACAACTTCTTGTCTATACAGACCGCGCCGAGCCTTCTCAGTCAGAAAACCTTCGCTGCCTGCAACAAGTTCCCTCCAGTCCCGTGCAATTTCTTCCAATACGGTCCCGGCGACACGCGTCTGGTCAGAGTTTAGGCCAAATGTGATACATTTTCCGATACGGGATTTGATGTCCGAGAGCCAACGCGGGCTCAGAGAAGCAGTGACTGGTGCAGAGGCGTCGCCCGAGAATGAGGAATAGTACGCGCGGGGAAGTCTTTGGTATACCGGGAGAGGCGACGCAAGATGCGCGAGTAGCGGGCGGGCAGCGGAGAGCTTCATAGTTGTACGAGAATGGCAATGGTCGGAAGTGCAGGTGAGAGGACACGAAAAATGACGAGGATCAGCCTTCAATGGGTAATAATATGACGGGCTGATGCAGGGCGGTTCAGACAAAGTTGAGATTGACGGACGCAGCCCGCGGGGAAGTCGCGCAAGAGGCGCAAGGCACCCGAGGAACACCAGCCACGCTTTCTCCGCCCCGCTGCAAGCACGACGTCAGTCCCTCTTCCGAAAAAGCAACTCCTCGAAGAGCACATCCTTCACTCCGCTCGACCTCTCGCCGCGCTTGTCACACCATCTGCTTTGGATCGCACGAATCTGGCTCTGCCACCGTCACGCCATGGCATCGATTAACCCGGAACTGCGCCAGCAGGTCATCCGGATCTACAAAGGTGATTCTTCCTTTTGTCCACCGGATCGGCCAACAGCTGTTGATGCCGAGATAGAGTTGCTGTACCTCGGCAGGGAATACCCGCAAGGATACGACTTCTACAGAACCCGCCTCCACAAAGCTTTTGCGAGCCAAGCCGGATTAAGAGATGAACAGAAGATCAGGCGAGGCATAGAAAAAGCCGAGTTCGTGAAAAAAGGTATCGACAGGCATTCTTGGTCTAAGGCCACAGCTGACTGATATCACAGAAATTGAGGCTTTGTATGTCTATTGAACCACGGGCACACCGCTTATGCGTCCTATATAAGTCTATATGGCTGACCCAATATACAGATATTATCTGAAGAGATACCGCACATTGCGTCAGAGATATGACAAGACCTAACTGGGCCTGGGGGTTTGTATGAGGCCCGCATCAGAAGTGTTGCAACGTATTCTGTGGAGAGATGAAGCACTCATCCGAACGTTAATGTCACTTTTGTTTTCTGGACGCCTATGTTCGGATGAATCTTTGTTCTCTCCACGCATGAGCAGGCCGAAATATTTCTTGACGCCATCCTTGCAAGATCCGAGCTGGCAGGGGTATGAGAAAAAGCAGAACAAAAGAGACGATAGAATGGGTATAAAGCTCCACCTAAAACTTCTCGGCCCACCATGCTCCGATCTCAAGGCATTCTCCACTCGAAGCACCTCGTTGCTGCAACAAATCATCCATCATCCAGCCCCACCAACGTTGCCATTCTTCCTGATTCTTTCCACTGACCTCTTTGAGTAGAGGTTCCAAGCTCTCGATCAACTGGATAACCACAGTAAGTGCTGTGTGCCTCAAAGCAGCCTGCTCCTCGTTCAAAATGGAGTCTTCGCCTGGTCTGAGCTTTCCTCCGAGCTCACTATCTCTGCGCTTCAGCGATCTCTTCTCGCCACCCACTTCCCTCTCCCAGCGCATTTCACCTAGGGGGATGGCCACTCTGCGGTAATCCACATCTTTCAGCGTCTCGGTTTCTTGCAAAAGCAGCTGCAATATACGCGAACATGGCATCGTGTACAACTGTCGTTTCTCAACAGCCTCCTGGATCCAATCGCTGGCATCTTGTAGGTATCTGTTCTGGCAACTGGCGAACGGGGTAGACGGCGAAATCATAAACGTTGCGGTCTTTGCACACTGGTCTTCGTCTTCATGGTTCTGGCGAGGCGGCGGCGGAGGGTGTGGCAGCAGAGATCGAATGACAGAGTCCACGTCCCAGCATTCGAGATCACCTCCTTTCTTGCATACGCGAATGAATTCTTCCAGAGCTTTCTGCGAAGGAACACCTGTGGGGATGACAAGTCCGAGATCCTTGCAGATGACGATGTCAAATTCGTCGTCGTCAAAAGGCAGCGGGAACCTGCGCAGGTCGTGTTGGACAAAGCGCCACTTGATCCCCTGTTTGCTCAGATCGGCAGCCATGGGAACAATGTCGATGCCGGTGAACTCGACGTCGGTAAAGCCGAGAGTGCAAAGATACTCATGAGCCAGCGAGCTCCAGTATGCGCTTCCACACGCGATCTCCAAGACCTTCTTAGGGGCTATGTCCTTGATGCGCGGCGAGCACAGCGGCTTGCCGAAGGCGGTGACAGAGAGCAGGGTGGATAGGTTCTGGCGCTGTAGCTCAGGCAGGTCGCAGGGTAGCGGGTAGGGCACGTCTCTGAGGTATCGGCGACCATGGCGGATGGCGAAGGGAGTGAGCAGCGGCTGGTGGCTGTCGCCGCTGCTGTGGGTGGACTGGGAGCTGGAGGTGGAGCCACGGGCGACTTCCATGGCGGCCAATTGCGCGCTCACGTTGCTTGGTGCGAGGATGGAATTTCGACTCAGAAGCCCCTCCAGGTCGTCAGCGGCAGCAGTTATCCTCGGGCGCTGGAGCTGGGAGGAGGGCACATTTTGGTAGCGGTACTAGTTTCGGCCCTTAGCATAAAGCCATGATCCACGGAGTGGAAACAGCGCCCCCCTGATGCGTCGAAAGGGTGAATCTTTACCATGTACCATTCCATCCTGAGTCGTCGGCCCGGGGCCCGTATCCCGCTTTATCAGCTTCCCCACTGTATCGGACTTATTAAGAGCGGCGCTCGAGCGTCGGTGAATGGCCCGCTGGCTACGGCACGGCGGAATGGGAGAGGCGGATGGCGAGCTCCGCCTGAGGCATGGACAGGCAGCGAAACAGCTGACTGTGCGGGTATGTTGGGGGTGGGAGGAGGATGGGCGTGGAGTGTGCAGTGGAAAAATCTAGCCAGGGCGCAGCTATGAATCGCAGCAAGCTTCAGCCTCAGGTGAGACCGTTGATGCTTCACTTTGGCAGCCTGCCCTACTACTAATATGGCATGCTTGAGGCTCAGCTAGTCCCCTCAGAGACGCGAAGCCGAGGTGGGCGGGCTCCAATCATCCAGCTTGCGGCGTCGGAGCTCGAAGGTATGTGTATTTCTGCCCAAGGTCCCGCGCGCTGGGGCTGCTGGCGCTGGCGCTGGCGCGCCCGAGGGGCGGCACCTGGGCTCGCCGGGCGCAGTGGGAGAGAGGCAGACGACGGCAGCGCGCAGGCACAAACAGGCCACCGCAGGCATGGCGTGCGAAACACAGCGCTGCCGACAGCCTGATATGATCCCACTGGGCGGGTCCCTCGCCCTGTCTGTCCATCCCGTCATGCTGCCGCCGGATGCAAGACCGTAGCTCTGCAAGTGCGCTGAACAGCCCGTCAGATCACGTGCTGGTGACCCGAACCGTGCTCTTCCCGCCGCGCGAGCTGGAGGACGACCAGGCCCGCCGCCGCCAACCACCATCCTACCGTGCACCTCGACTGTCCACACCATTCTTTGCGCCTGCGCCCTGCCGCCATTGATTCCAGCTCGGCTGCCCGGCTCCTGCCCTGACAACAGCGACGGCCAGCCCTTTACCCTGCTATTTTCAAAGGTCCGTCCAGCGAAACAGTCTCGTCATCCCAGACCACCCGCCTCCCAGCCAAAACACTCCTCCTGCTCAAGCTCAAGCTCACGCGTCCGTCTTGCTGCAGCTGCTTACCCCTAACGTCCGCGAAAACTCGACGCCTGGCGACCTGCTGCCCCTCCCTAGCCTCGCGCAAGCTCCCACTCCCGCCAGCCTCGGTCCTGCAAGCATAAACGTTACCGCGCTGCTCGTTTGCTAGGACGACACACTGGGCTTGTTGGCGTGGCATAGCGGACCGCGCTGCGGCGGATATCCCCCTGCATTCATTTGATGAGTGTCGGCTGCGCGGTTGCTCATGTTAAGGCGAAGAAGACACCACCGTCCCCAACCTCTCCCGCTCACTTAACGCCCGCACTGCACTCTATCCACACCCCCGTACCCACATTAATAGCGGCATACTGCTTATCCCGCACATCCTCGAGGCCGTCTCTCCACTGTAGATGGCCGATGGTCCTTACCGGTTCCAGCAGGGAGCCGGGCAGTTCTATTTCAACCAACAGACACACCTGCCGAGGAACCTCACCCGCACAGGATCACCGGTCACAAGTGGTGGTAGAATAGGTTTCAACCCCGACACCCCCTCGCCAACACGCTCGCCTGGTCCGCAGTCGCCTGCGCACAATCCCTTCAGCATGTACAACCAGACGCATGCGCAGCAAGGGCAGCATGGCATGCTGAACGGCAACTCTCAGCAGCGCTTTGCGATGCAAATGAATCTTGCCAAGTTCCAACAGCATCAGAATCATCAGCACCAGAATCACCAGCACCCCCAACATCAAGACCACGGTGCTCACGGCGCGCATGGGGCGAACTTTGGTAACCACCAGCACAACATCTCGAGCGGGCCCTTGGCAAACGCGACGCCGCATTTCGGAGCCAATCACCTACAGAATGGCACCCCGGGAAGCGTACACAGCAACCTTGCCAAGGCGCCGAATGAGCATTGGGGTTTGCAGCTGCAGTATGCGCAGCACGCTCGGGAGATGACTATATCTCACTCGCACGCGCGTAACCACCCATCAACGAACAAGGCTGTAACGACTGTACAGGCAAATGGAATTGCAAAGGAGCCAGAGAAGGAAGGGCGCAATCGGACCACGAATGTCGACGACAAGGATGACTCGCAGATATGGAAGGCCCTGGATCTCGGTGGCCAGAATCTCAAAGTTCTCTCTCCGGTTCTGTTTGACTATACCTTCCTTACTAAGCTTTATCTGAACTTCAACAAACTCACGTTCCTTCCTTCCGCGGTTGGAAAGCTCAGGAACCTGAGGGAGTTGGATCTATCCTTAAATGAGCTCCGTACGCTACCCCCTGAGATCGGTATGCTAGTCAATCTTCGGGAGCTTTTGCTCTTTGACAATAACATTGAGACCCTGCCCTACGAAATGGGCTCCTTGTATCAATTGGAAATGCTCGGTATCGAGGGCAACGCCAACCTCGACGAGCAGCTGAAGAGCATAATTGTCGAACACGGCACGACTGAACTGATCAAATACCTGCGCGAGCAAGCGCCGGGTGAGTCGATTTCGATCAATTGCCTGAACTTTATCCCTGACCAATTTGTAGGACCGGAACCCCCCACGGAACGTGACTGGATCGTGCTTGACGACACCCCCGCCGCTGCGGACGAGAAGTTCCAAGTCCTGAGCTACAACATCCTGTGCGACAGGATGGCCACACAATCTCACTTCGGGTACACGCCTTCTGGAGCATTATCGTGGGACCACAGAAAAGACCTCATACTGCAAGAGCTCCGTAGCCGCCAACCAGATATTATCTGTCTCCAAGAGATCGATTCCGATAGCTATCATGAGTATTTCCGTCCTGCGCTGGCCCACGATGACTACAAAGGTGTCTACTGGCAGAAGTCGAGGTCAAGGACAATGACTGAAAAGGAAGCTAAGTTTGTCGACGGCTGTTGCATCTTCTACAAGAACAGCAAGTGAGTTTCTTTAAATCCACGTCGTTGTTTTGCTGGATATGCTAATACGCTTAAGATTCATCTTGCTCGACAAACAGCTCCTCGATTTTGCTAAGTTGGCAATCAACCGACCGGATATGAAAGGCGAGCACGATATCTTTAACCGTGTCATGCCCAAGGACAACATCGCTGTTTCAGCCTTCTTCGAGGTTCGCCAAACTGGAGCTCGCCTCATGGTTGTCAACTCGCACGTTTGTTGGGAGCCTATCTTCAAGGATGTCAAGGTTATTCAGGTCGCCATTCTCATGGAACAGATCCAGAAATTCGCGGAGAAATACGTGAATTGGCCATCATGCAGCGACAAGTCGGTGTACAAGTATGCCAACGGCGACGACGATGACTCAAAGGAGCCCGCAGAACCCTTACCGGAGCCAGCACCTTCGATGACGTACTCGGAGCCGCAACAAATCCCATTGGTTCTGTGTGGTGATTTCAACTCAACTCCTGACTCTGGTGTGTACGAATTGATTACCCATGGTTCTCTTTCCAGCGACCATTCGGATCTTGGGAATTACAAATACGGTCACTTCACGAAGCAGGGCATGTCTCACCCCTTCAGTCTCAAGTCAAGCTACTCGAACATTGGCGAGCTCAGTTTCACAAACTACACACCTGGATTTACCGGAGTCATTGACTACGTCTTCTACTCGACGAACGCGCTCAATGCCACTGGTCTTCTGGGAGAAGTGGACAAGGAGTACATGCAGCGTGTCCCTGGTTTCCCGAACTACCACTTCCCCAGTGATCACCTGGCATTGCTAGCGGAATTTGTGTTCAAAAGCCGGAAAGAGAGAAAGACTGTAGAAGCCGATTTTGGGCCGCAGCGGGATCGTCGCTAGGCACTTCGAACGATCCATTTTCCTCTTTTGCATGTCAGGTGGTTCAACACGCTGGATTGTATGGCCAGCAGTTGGGTATCATACGGATGGCGCTGCGGTACAACGGGAATTCGTATCGTCATGAGCGAATGCCTTTACTCCCGAATGGACGAAGCGGTGTTACTGGTTTTTGATGCTTTGCGGGTTTGCTCTTCCACAAGTCTCCGGTGCTAGCGGTCAAGGGATGGACGAATGGGAGGCTGGACAAAGCATTCAAGCGATCATTTTCATCGAACGCGAAAAAAAAGCGGCTTGGGAATGGAGGTCAACTCTAGTTGGCGTTGTGGTGCGGTGTGGGCATCTGGAGGTAACTATTTGTTGCGAATCAGTCCCTGTCCCACTCATGCTGCCTATCGAGCTTCACCCGGTCACTGGCGGCTGAGCAGTTTTTGACTAGAGAGTGTTCGTCTCAATCTTCTCATTGCTACCTTTCTCGGGGAATCTGGCGCAGAACTGTCATTTCACTGCCGTCTTTTCGGTTTTCCGCCTTGGCCTGTAGTCTGTCTTTGTGGCCTGGCAGCATTCGTGTTCCACGCCGGCCCAACCGCGTCCTTTATTTTTGTGGTTGATTGTTTTACGGTCTGGATAAGGGTGTTCTTCTCTTGCATTGCGTTGTGCGCCTCTCTTGGTGTAGTTCGGCGAGTTCGTCTAGTCTTTCTTCCCGTTCTTTTTTCATGTAACGATGTACTAGGTAGTTCATTCGCCCTTATGGCGAGTCAACATGCGCCGTCTCCGGAAGTAGACGGCGTCGAATCATCCTTTTGTCGAGCATGCTGTGATGTTAGACTGGAAATTGGGATTTCCAGAGGCGAGCCACGTACCACTGCCGAAGACGCATAGAGCTCTGTGGGGAATCTGGGTATTCGTCAACCATGACTGAGTTATCGAGTGATGACCTTGAGCTTTTGCCCTTTTTTGTTGACAGGAGCAGCCATTGCTACATATCGGCTGCACCAACCATGTATAGAAAGCGGTCGCGAGCGGGGAGGTGACGGGGGGCGGATAAAGTGGACGCGGGTTCAGCCGTGATGAGATCCGCCATAGTGGATCGGCGGCGACTCATGCAGGTCCCTCGTCTACTGCGCGCTAATGCGACTCTACTATCTGACACTGGACTTCTCCACCAGCCTTGCCTCCGCGCCGCGCCCAAGCTCGCTCACAACTTTGCTTCGCAGGAGCGCCATGTAGCGCGCGCCATCCTCTGGCATTCGCATCACTTGGAGCCCTTCACCATCGCCTCCCTTCCACCATGGACACCATCACCGTGACCCCGAAATCGGCTGGACCGGCCGCGAATGCGAAGATTACGAAGGGCAAGCTTCTTACCGGCACGAGCAACCTGCCCCAGATACTCTACGGCTGCGGTGAGTCCTACAATTCGGTTGTTCCGGCAGCGCTTAGAGCGCCGTTTGCGCTGCCGTTGGTTGAATACTGGCCAAGCTGACATTCGCCTCTTGCTATCCAGAACACCTCGAGCCGCTGTTCGCAGAGCGGCGCAAGGTACTGGTGCAGCAGTACACAAACATTATCCATACTATCCACGACCGCCACAGCATAATACCGCAGACCCATCGTTCCAGCCTCAACGGCGACAGTCGCCCCGTCCTTTCGCTCAAGCCGACGTACATGTGCCTGCAGTGCGTCGGAGTCTTCACGGCTGAGCTGCGCGATGAACACTTTGAGGCGAAGAAGCATGCTTTCTGTATGCGTCCTCCCCCGCTGTAATGGGTTTTGCGCGACAGTTTACTGAACTCTGGTGAACAGCTGTGGAATCGAAGCAAGGTTGCGTTTACTGCCAGCAATGCAAGGACTTCATTTACGATCCGATGCTCGAGAACGTGCGACTATTACAAGGTCAGTGTCAATTGGTCCATAGGTTCGGCAGGACGAGGCCAGACTGACTGGCTCGGATAGGCCGCAAGAAGAGGAAACTAGAAGAGACCATGACACCCGAAGATCACCGCCTCGTCGCCCAGAACTCTACTTTCGCTCCATGTCGCGCTATTGGCCTTCGAGGACTCTATAATATGGGCCAGACATGCTTCATGAGCGTCATCCTGCAGTGTCTCATACACAATCCATTCATAAAGGCGTTCTACCTGGGCGAGGGCCACCTGTCGAAGGATTGCGATAGAGAAGCGTGTACCAGCTGCGCCCTAGATGAGATATTTACGGAATACTATTCTTTGGAGAAGACTGAAGGATACGGCGCCGTAAACATGCTGCTGGGTAGCTGGTCCGGCGCACAGGTATGGAGATACCTCCTTTGCACCTCGTGTTCGTACTTAAAAGGTCCCTGCTGATTATCGACTAGGCGCTGGCAGGTTATTCGCAGCAGGATGCTCACGAATACATGCAATTCATCCTCAACAACCTCCACCAAGAAAACGACGGCTCGGACAGCAACGGAAAGGACGGCGAGGGGGACTGCGCCTGTCTCATCCACAAGACCTTCTCTGGCAAGCTCCAGAGCACCGTCACGTGCGACAAGTGCCGCAACGTCACAACGGCAATCGACCCGGTCATGGACCTCTCGCTCGACCTGCGCTCGCAGGCGAAGAAGCGCAAGCTGGAGGGCGGCGACTCATCTTCGACGGAGAAGAATCCGACGCTCGACCTGCGCGATTGCCTCGACCGTTTCACAGCCAAGGAGAGGCTCCCCGCGGCTGATTACTCGTGTGAGAAGTGCGGTGGCACCCAGCAGAATGCCACCAAGCAGCTCAGCATCAAGAAGCTGCCCCCCGTCTTGCCCATCCACCTCAAACGCTTCGAGACCTCCAAATCCACCTCCACTAAGCTCGAGACCAAAATCGCCTTCCCGCTTTCCCTCGACTTGTACCCCTACACCACCCGCGGCCGCGCCTCCTCGCCGAAAGACGCGACGGCTAACGGCACCGCGAGTAAGGATGCGAAGGGCCTGCTCCCCATCCCTACCTGCATGTACGAGCTCGCCAGCGTCATCGTGCACAAGGGCAAGATCGACTCGGGCCATTATGTCAGCTACGCGCGCAAGAACGGCGACTGGTTTCTCTTCGACGACAGCAAGGTCGTGCTCGCGAGCGAGGCCGACGTGCTCAGGGCCGAGGCGTACCTGCTCGTGTACGTGGTGAGGAGTTTGGAGGGTTGATTAGACGTCCCGGACTTTCTTGATTTCTGTTCTTCCTTTACTGTCGAACGTAGCCGGTAGTTTTATCTTTCTTTCTTTCTTTCTTTTTTAATCTGAACTCCTTCGCTACGCTTTTTTGGTTCGCGGGTCGAGGCAAGGATGGGGGCGTTCATTCTGCTTAATGCTTTTTTCTCTTTTTGCCCCTTTCTCTTGGACCGTGTTGTTTATCTATTGTCTACCACTGGAGAGACATCGGTAAGATGTTGCAGAGGTCATGGAATTTTGGGAAGGGCGGTTATTCGTGGGGGAATCCACTAGACTACGGTCCAGCTATCTTTGTTTTGTCTAGTTCGAATCGGCATAAGAGCTCGGGCGTTTCCGTCAACATATTGAGGCGAGGATGATTCGAGAGACTCGTTGAGGGGCGTGAGCATCGAAGCCTTTTCTTGATTTTGATCAACCGCATTGGCCAGTTTCATTCAAAAGTTCGTGCAAGCCTATTGACCCTGTGCCATTTTGCGTGCCCTCTGAGTGTAGTTCACAGGACGACTTGATAGAACACATCCTCATCTTTTTGCAGCTTTCATTTCGCCTGTATACCCGCCAGCTACAAGTACAGGGTAGCCAGAAACTGCGCTAGCCTTGCTTTATATACACAACACGCGAAATTGTTCTTCTCTCCCATCTTTCTTCTTTGGCGCTGAACCCTACCAACTCTGGAAACTTCAAAAGGGGCTTTCAAAAGGACGCAAGGAAAAAGGTGGAATCACTGGTCGTCGAGGACGTGGAGGTACTTGCGCTCCTCGCGCTTCTCGCGCTCGGTCTGAGGGGGCAGGTCGTAGTAGGTAGAGCTGCGGTAGCTCTTGAGGTAGTGGTAGAGGAGGCTCTTGATCTCGACAGGCTCGATGTCAAGGTCCTTAAAGGTCTTGGCGGTGGGGTCGATCTCCTGGTTGATGAACTCGCGCTCAACCTGGTCACGCGAGGAGATGGGCCACCACAGGGCCTTGTTGAGGATCTCAACGATAGGCTGGAGAACTTTCTTGGGCACGTTGATGTGGCGGCGGTGCTTGAGGATTTCCTTGGAGACCATTTCGGCCAGCTCGGCGGTGCTGTAGTTGGTGGGGCCGTACAGCTCGTACGTCTCAGAGGCAGTGCTGTCGTTGTGCAGCATGTACTCGAGGGCCATGCCGACGTCGATGGCGTGCACCGGCCAGTAACGCTCCTCCATGTTGTTCGAGGTGATGAAGTTGGTAGGACCGGCCAGCCGGTTCAAAAGACGGTCCTCAGCGCCGAACATGGGCGCCGGGCGGACGATGGTAGTCTCAGGGTAGATGCTGCGCACAACCTCCTCGCCGCGGGCCTTGGTCCGAAAGAACTCGGAGGGCGAGTTCTTGTTTGCGTTGTAAGAAGAGACGTGCACAAAGCGGTCGACATCGTACTTTGCAACAGCCTCGGCAATGCGCTCAGCACCCTCAACATGAACATCCTCGAGGTCGAAGTTCCTATAAGACTGTGAATATGATGTTCCAGGCGCATCTCCTGCTGGTAACTGACTTGGTGGGGTAGTCGCGGCCGACCAGGTTGTAAACTATGTCCGAGTGCCTGACACTCTCCTCAATTGATTGGGTGTTGCGCAGGTCGTATTCCTATCCGCTTATTAACGAAGACACTATCACACGCATATTGAAAGGCCTTACAATGAAGACAACTCTACCGAGGTCACCGGCAACCTTCAGGTGACGCTTGGCCATCTCCTCCCGGAAAGGAACGACAACGGTAACACCCTGACGTGCTGTGAAGCCCACGGATCAGCACCTGTGCTACAGAACTATTGGTGGATTCGCACCCAGCCTGTTGACGATATATCTGCCCAGAAATCCGGTGGCGCCGAAGACGGTTGCGGTATGGCCTTGCGAAGGAGTTAGACGCGTTGGTACGGAACGGTGGGTTATGCGTGGTTCGAACCTCCAAGCGATGACCTATTTGGTTTGATGTCAGCTCAAGCTCCAGGACTCAGGATCACGCAGTATCAGAGCTCACCTGCCACCGGGTATCCTAATGATGGGCTTGCCTGTGCGAGTGATCGCAACATCGTGGACAGCGCGGCGGGCGGGACGGGCGAAGGGGACGGAGAGGCGAGGAGCAGCCAATGCCTTGGCCAGGCTGGCGCTGGGCCCGGAGCAGCTCCTTGCGAGGGCCATGGTGCGGGGTGAGAGAGCGGAGAGCGGCGGGATGGTGGTTGGCAGTGCGGAGGACTCGCAGATGGTTGATGCTCTGGGCTTGGCTGGGCTCGTCGGCGGCCGGAGATACAGTCAGCCCGAATACCGGCGAGCTCATTGGGTTGGCAGCTGCAGTGGTGGCAGAGTGGCCCTGGCGCGCGAAGCTCGCCGCAGCTCCACCGGCACCGACATCACCAACCTCAGCACCTCCAACGCATCACAAACACCCAGCTCTCAACTCTCGCATTCTCCCGCCCGCCCATCCGTCCCTCCTCCCGCACCCTCGCCCACCATGGCTGGACCCTCGGCCAAAGACCTGGAGATGATCCCCGACTACCTTGCCGAGCAGCGCGACGCCGCTCCCGATGACCTGCAGCCCTTCTTCCTCAACTTCGAAGACTACTGGGAGCGGAAGCTGTGGCATGAACTCACCAACACCCTGATCGAATATTATAGCCATCCCCAGAGCGCCCCCCAGCGGATAAACCTCTTCAACACCTTCGTGCGCACCTTCGCCGACAAGATCAACCAGCTGAAGCTCGTGACTCTGGGCCTGAGTGCCGCATCGCAGTTCAAAGGTAATATTAGACATATGAGCCTGCGTTTGGTGTACTGGAGGCTAATGCTGGCAGTGTAGATGACAAGGAGCGTCTTGCCTTCCTCCAGAGCCTTGCCGACAAGGTCAACAAGCCCGCCTCCCAAGATGCATACGTCTACGCCACCGTCGCCGCGGCCAGCGTTCAACTACAGCTTCGCGACTTCCCTGACTCGCGGAAGAAGCTTGATGAGAGCGAGCGGATCCTGGATTCCTTCGATACTGTGGAGACAGTCGTACACGCCTCTTTCTACCGTGTCAACGCGGAATACTACAAGGTACTGCCTCCGTCGCAATCGTGAATGACGAAGCTGACGTGGTTAGTCGCAACACGAATTTGCTGCGTATTACAAGAACGCTCTCCTCTTCCTTGCCTGCGTCGATATTTCCGAGCTTCCCCGCGAGGAGACGATGCAGCGCGCCTACGACTTGAGCATCGCCGCCCTTGTTTCCGATTCCATCTACAACTTCGGCGAGTTGCTCCTCCATCCCATCCTCGACTCCCTCACGAATACTCCTCACGCATGGCTGCGCGACCTCCTCTTTGCCTTTAATCGTGGTGATTTGGCCGCCTACGACGTCCTCTCCGGAAACATCTCCAAGAACAACCTGCTCAAGGAGCACCAACAGTTCCTCTACCAGAAGATTTCTTTGGCAGCTCTCACCGAGACCGTCTTCCGCCGCCCGCCTCAGGACCGCGCTATGACCTTCCAGGCCATTTCCCAGGAGACGAAGGTTCCTATCGACCAAATCGAGCATTTGATCATGAAGGCATTGAGCTTGGGTTTGCTGAAGGGAACAATTGATCAGGTTGACCAGGTTGCGAAGATCAACTGGGTGCAGCCGAAGGTCTTGGATATGAAGCAGATTGAGGGTATGAGGACGAGGCTGAGGGACTGGGATTCGAGCGTCAACCAGCTGGGCAACTGGATCGAGGGTGTCGGCAAGGATGTGTGGGCTGCTTAGAAGATTATCGGCTGCACCGTTCTAGATGCGATCTAATGGCTTTGAGTGGTTGAGATCAGCGGGATACAAGTTCAAGTGGAAATGGTTCATAACGTGCCCCCGGACGAAAAGGAGGGCTTTGCGTGCATGTATCATCGTGGCTCATGGTTCATGGTATCTGGAGCTTCGTGGGTCCACATAGAGAGGCGCTTCAGGCTGCGCTAATGAAATGACAGAAAATAATACTCGTCCATGGCTCCACATTATATTTGCTCCTGAAATTCCTGGGAGATGCGAAGCGCCATTTACCCGCTCTGAGATTGCTAATATATACATATGTATTGACAAGACAGAGCTCCACTCTGATACGGAGTTTCTTTAGCAATCATATGTACTCCCCACCCCGGCATGGTGTATATTTACAAGTCAGTAAGCGCGTATGGGCTGGAGCGTTCACAAAGATAGGGAGAAAATGCACTAACAGGAGCTTCTCATACTCTGCTCGCCAACATACAGCAAGATGAAGACACCAGAACCTTACTAGCCCACGTATTCTTCATAGGGCCGCCGCATCCGCAAGGCTGATAGCTTTTGCCACTCAAGAGTTTCCCTTAAAGAAGCCTCGAAAGGCGGGTCGAAACAGAAAAAACGGAGCAGGCCCGGCCCTACATCCCGACAAAACTGTGCATAGCTTTCAGTGATCCTATGTTCACTACATGCATTTGAGGTTGAGCTGACTGGGAGGATAGTCAAACATTGGCAGTCCTGATTGCTGGAACAAGAGACACCGAATGCCATGACGGATCGCATACGTAGCAAATGGGACGAATATCATGATATGACAGCTACCAAGGCTAGGATAACCTCATTGGACCATCCCCGCCGAGGGTGCTGGCCGATGTGGTGGAGTTTTCTTCTGTAGAGCCTTCAGCCGGTGCTAGTACGGTCTGGCGTCAAATTGCCGCTGAGAAGCTTACAGGTCTGTGACATGATTGAACAAGGGTTCGTGCAACTGGAATTGGAATGGTGAAACGGAGCAATAGCTAAGGCCCTTCAGTTACCGGATGGAGCCTGACTGAAGCAGAGAAGGCATGGGGTTCAGCTTGGATTTACATCGCAGTACATGGCTCTACAGCGGCGAACAAAAATCAAGACAAATCCATCACTTACGCATTGCATGGAAGAGCAGCCTGGGTTTTGCCGGGGAACGGACTGCATCCACCTCTCGTCACAAGCCGGCGGGCTGGTTGGTGGCCTGCAGTAAT
>JAJJID010000312.1:0-46782 GCA_022204955.1 Macrophomina pseudophaseolina | reverse complement strand
AACAGCGCTTAAAGAGCTTAGTTAGAAAGTAGGCTACGCGATAGAATCCCGTAGGGGAATAACTCCCTTAAGGGAACGGTTTCCGCACGGGAAGGCTAAAGCTATAATCGTAAGGGACTATAGTCTAGTAGTATAATACTCTCTTAGCAAGGGTCGCGGGCAGAATCTAGAAAACCGGTAGAGAAGCACGTTACGCGATAATAAATAAGGTAGATATCGCTATCGTTCGTAGAAGAAGGTTAAAAGTCGAATTCTAGAAAGTAGGCGTTAGCGCCCGAGTTACGTAGGCCCTATAAGGACCCACTAGGATTAACTTAATCTAAGAATACTAATCTAATACTATTAATCTAGCTACTTTAATCTAGCTATATTAATCTAGATTATTATAACTCTTCTATAGTATATAGATATACTTATTAGGTAGTACTTTAACCTTCGTAGTTAACTTAAGATTCTAATACAGACTTATTAGAGGTAATAAGCCTAACGCGTACTGCGCCCTAACCTATTACGTAATTACTACCTATTATTCTAATTCTTTACCCTTCTCTTATCCTTTAAGGTAAACCTATCGTTACCCGACCCTACTAGGTGATTCTAAAGCCTAGTGGAAGAGGTCGCCGTTATACTTTCTAAGCGCTATTTCTTTATAGTTAGTATTCTCCTATAGAATTTTCTCCCGTAAGGGTTTCTATTTCTTAGAGAATATTTGCCCGTGTAGGACTATTGCCCGTAGGGTTTATAATATAATATCTCTATTTAGGCCTTTATATTAGTATTAAAATTAGGCTAGAAAGCTCTCTATAGGTATTTATATCGCTTTTAGGCCTTCGTATATATTAAGAGAAGATTAATCTACCTAGCTTTTAGATATTAGCGACTTTAATTAATATAGTAATTATAAAAATTAAAAAGTCTTAATCTACTATTATATTATCTAAAGCTAATAAGGCGGCACCTTTAATAATTAGAATAGCTAGATAAGAATAGATTCTAGTAATTTACCTTAGATATTAGCTAAATCGTATATTTAGTTACTTTAATTCCGACTTATACTCCGATTTAGAGATTTGCTATAGTAATAGTAATCTTTATATAGTTTATAAAGTTATTCTCTACGCCTAGAGTAAATTCTTCGCTAATGCATACAAGCCTAAGTCGAAGTTTAAAGTAAGTATACTAGTTAACTTTATTATAATAGACTATTTATAAATTAAGTACTAATACTAAAGGCCTTCTAGGAAACTCTAGAGAATATTATCTATTTAAATAAATATAATCCCGCCATTATAGGAGTTCTAATCGAATATTTCTATTATTTTAATTATATCTACCTAGACTACGAAACTAAGGTAAAATTTTACTTCTATATTTAGCTATACTACGCGAGAGATTTTTACTACGTCAGTAGGCTAAAAGATTTAGCGATAGAATATTTCTATAAACTAGCGGATAAAGATTAAAATTCCTCTAGATTTAACTCTACTATTAGGGCTATTTACGACCTAACTTACAAAGCTAATTATAGCCTAAGAAATATAGCTATAGATATTATATATAAAGATACTAAGAAGTTTTTATAGAATTAAAAGTTTATAAATATAATAGATAAAGTTAGGCTATTTAGTAAGAAATTAGTAAAAAAGATATATAGTAATTATACTAAAAAATTCTACTCTATAGTTAATAGTATTACTAAGTATTACTATTCTAGCTATTAAGAGAAGATTAAAATAATTCTTCTATACTTTTAGTATAAGTAAAAAATATATTATTCTCTTTATACTATTAGAAGCCCTATCTCTAGTTAGTAAAGCTTTCTTATAGTAGAATACTTAAATTCTAATTTTTAAAATAAAGAAAAAAAAATTATAAAATTTACCAACTATATAATAAGTAAGATATAATTAATAGATTTACTTAACTAAAGATTAGATTTATTATTTAATCCTTCTATAGATTATTTATTTTAGAATATATAGGGCGGGAAGGATTTATATAAGTAAATATATAAAAAATAAGTAGGTTGCCCTTTAGATAGGCAAATATAATAGACTTCTTAGATTTAAATCTATAGTATTTAGAGTCTATACTATTATAGTAATAATAATAATATATACACCCCGTTAATCACCCCTATTATACGCTATTATATAGTATATTAGCTTAGTAACTTATTCTAAGACATCTTAGTAATTAATACTAATAATATCTTAATAACTAAGTAATTATATTATTAATTTATTAATTTCGACCGATTAAGTATATGTTATGGACCTACCTATATATAGAGTTATTGGGGCACGATTAGCTACTAGGCTAATTATTACTAAACCTTTTGTCGACTAGGAGTCGACGAGAGGTTAGCCGAATAGTCTTATGCGCCGACTAAAACCTAACACGGTCGGGTCCGTCGTAACAATATAATCAGCCTACCTATGGGTCGATAGGTTCAAGCCCTGTTATCGGCAGTTAGTCGAGTAAGTGCTGGTTTTTCGGGTGGCCAGCCAGAGGCGAGAAAGTGGGTCTAGTTCCCCCACTACCCTACTAGTAACGGATAATTAGGTAACTCGTTTCCCCGGCTCACAGCTATAGTCTGCTGCAGGTCCGGTCGTGTTTAACCGGCGCATAACTGGATGATTGGGGGTAACTCTATATCTAGATAACAGCCGGCTAAGTCCTAGGCAGCTAGGCTATCTGCCTTAAAGGGGGAGGTAGTGTTACGGACCTACCTATATATAAAGTTATTAGGGCACGATTAGCCACTAGGCTAATCATTACTAAACCTTTTATCGACTAGGAGTCGATAGGAGGTTAGCCAAATAGTCTTACGCGCCGACTAAAACCTAATATAGTCAGGTCCATCGTAATAGTATAAAACCTATTAATAACTAATACTTCTACTCTAAAACTATAGTTAGCTCTATATTCTTAAGTAGATTACGGGCTATAAAACTACGTTTAGCTATTAAACTTAAAGATTTATCGCGGTACTAGTACCTTCTACTCTCTTTATAGGGATAAATAGCGGTCTCTCTTATTACCTAGAGATATATTCGTGCCCTTATATCTTCGCCTTTAACCACGAAACTACTCTATATATAGTTTACTAGCTAAACCTATATAGTATCTTTATTAATAAGTAGATTAGATAGAATAAGAATAAGAATATTAAATACTTAGCTAGAGATTCTAAGCTTAATAAATTCTTCTAGAAGTATTATATATATCCTAAAGAATTCTATTAGAATATTACGTATATATATAATAAACTTTATCTTAGTTATAAAAGAGAATAGATAAAAGACTTCTTCTAAGCGGCCTCTTAGTTCTTATATTATTTATTCTTAATTAATAGTATTACTACTAAATCTAATAGATTTAAAACTATTAATGCCCTAAATATATATCTTAATTTATCTATATATAAGTAGATAGTATACTATTACCTAAATTTAAGAGAAAATCTTTAAAAGTAATTTATTCTATAAGGTTCTCTACTTAGCTACTTAGAGAGTAAGGCATATACCTTTATAGAATTTAAAAAGATATAGCAGTAGATTAGCTATATATTTTAAAAATAGAAGCTTATTAAATTTCTATAATAATATAATTTTCTCTTTATAGTATTATTAAGCCTTTAGAATAAAATAAAGTAGAAGTAGATAGATATAGACCTCTTTTCTTTAAAATAGGGCTTTTACTTATTTACTTTAATACTCTTTAAATTTTAATCAACTATATTAAGGCCGAAGACTAAAATAGTTAGAATAAATACTAAATAGACTTAGCGCCTTAGTAGTAGTAGATAGCTACTTTTCTTTTAGCGAGTACTACTACTTAATATAAAATAATAAAATTAGAATTACTTCTACTTTACTTTTTCTTTATTTCGGTACGGTGCCTTAATAAACTAAAGCCTAATTTATATATATTTAGAGATCTAGAAGCTTTCTTCTTAGTAATTACTAGCTTAGTATTGAACTAAGACTAGAGTACTACTTCTAAAGTCCTAAGAATTATATAAAGATAATCTATAGCTTAAAAGTTTTCTTTATATAATTTAGAAAATTATTAGAAATTAAAGTATAAAGAATTATTTTCCTTAACTATAGCTATAGAAGAAGTTCTTTTTAGAGAAATAAAAATAATACTATTCTATAGTATAAAATAGTAGTATAAGATTATTTATAGTATTACTTCTTTCTATCTATATTTCTCTTATTCTCTAGAATAGTCTACTTGCTAGGTCTAATACTACTAAGCGCGAGAATATCTCTAAATCTATTAATAAAATAATAGTAGATTAGACATAGTACTTAATAGTTACTTATCTAAAGACTAGCTTTATTATCTAATCTAGTTTTTATAGAGTTAAAGCAGATCGTAGGTATTATAAGTAGATTATATATATAGATTATTCTTTTTAATAAGTACTAACGAAGCTAGATTATTTACTAAAGTCTTTTTCTTTAGTAGTAATCGGTTTTCTATATTACGAGTATAGCTAATACTATACTTTATATTTTTTTAATAATAGATCTTATTAATCTAATTAATATAGTTCTTTATTTTAGCGTTCATATTAAGATCTCCCGAGTAAAGTTTTTATATATTATATCTAGTCTAAGAGTTTATAGAGTAATAAGATATAGCCTCTATATTATAAGACCGTAAGTACTAAATTTTATATCGTACGCTAGCGAGAAAAAGTCTATAATACTATACTTCTAAAAATCTTTCTCTACTAAAAGATAGTCTAGACACTTATAAATAACTCTTCTTAAGCCTCTAGTAATTATAGAGAGCTATTAATGCTATAGTAGTAATTTATTAGCGACTCTTTAAATTCTATTTATTATCCCTTTTTACTTTAATTATAAGGTATAAATAAAGTAAGTAGTAAAATTATATTAAGATAAGTAATATTAACTTTCTATTAATTTTCGGATAGAGACTACCAAACTATATCTAGTAAAAGTAGTTAGGGTAGATATTAAAATTAAACGTTAGGTCTATAGGTATATCTTTATAAATAATAGAAGATATTTTCTAGGTACTATCTTTTTATAAATAAAAGCTCTCTTCTTATATCCGTATAGGTAGCTATTCTATTATATTACTTAGTTTAGGTTATAGCTCCCTCTAAGGCTTACTTTTAAGTAGAAATTTAATGGTGTTATTAACCTACTTAGGCTTATAGAATACGTTCGGTACTAAATAATATATTTTAGAGTAATTATTATAAATAGCTCGAATAGTTTCGGTCGTAGAATTAATTTATATAGTTAATAAACGTAATTCTATAAGTTTTCTATAATAATTATATATATTTAACTCTTCTAGCGGTTCTACACTCTTAAAGTATTTAAAAGCTAATTTAGTCTTAATCTTATCTATATTAATATAAATCCCCCTAGGATTTAAGACGTAAGTTATAAAATTTCTTATTCTAAGCGCCGTTCGCCTTTAATAATAAAGCGTAGAAGATACTATTTAAGAGAGAAGTCTTTTAATATTTTCTAGAGCCGATATTAATTAAATAGTACTATTTTTAAACGGTAATAGTATACTTTTTACGGGCTCTAGTTATACTTTTTCTTTTATTAAAGATAATTCTCTTTAGAAATCTATAATAGTTATTTCTATATTCTAGAATTTTCTAATTTTACCCGCTATATTATTCTTATCCGTAATTCTTATAAGGTTTAAGTAATCGATATATAAGTTTTTATCTTTATTAACCGTATTCTCGTCTATTATTATCTTTAAAAGACTTCTCTTATTATATCTTTTCTTAATTTCTCTAAAGTCTTCTTTAGTATTCGCTTAATTATAGCCTATAAGATTTTCTTTTATATTTTTTTTAATATTTTTCTTATTCTCTTTTTTATTCTCTTTATCTTCTTTATTATCTCTCTTAGTATCTTTAATATTCTTCTCTCTATTCTTCTCTTATTTAGTATTTTTAATTATTTCGGTATCTTTCTAAAACTTTTTTATATCTCTAAAGTCTTTAATCTCTTTAACCCCTTAGATAGCTTTAATATCTTTAGTATCTTTAATATTATAAGCCGTTCTAATAGTATCTTTATTAATATCTTCTAGCTCTTTAATATTTTTTTCTTCTATAATTTCTATATTCTTTAGGTCTTTCTAAATATCTTTAGTATTTCCTTTCTAATCTTAAATTCTTTTAGAGTCTTCTATAAAAAAGTTTATATTTTTCGTATCTTTATTTAGATATATACTACGGAAATAATTAATAGTAGTCTAGCCTATTCTTAATAAAGAATAGTTTTCTTATACTATCTATTAACTATTAAATCTTCTTCTAGAAAGAAAGTTCTAAAGAATTTAATATAGTAGTTTTTTCGCCTTATATATCTTCTTATATTATATAATAAGCTCTTATATAGCTACTTATAACCTAGTATATACTAGCCTATATACTTTAGAAAGCTAAGCTAGTCGTAGAGTTCTTATTTTATAAGTAGAGCTAGGTCGATATTAGTGAACGGCATATTACTAAAGTATTAAGTAATTTAAAGTTAGTACTCGGCCGTAGATATACGCTAAATTCTAGATATCGAAACTTATAAGATTCTTATAATACCTAGTAAATATACTAATATAATCCTTTAAAAAAAAGTTTAAGGTAATAGAAAAAAAAAGAATAAATATATAACTAGATCTCGGCGTGTAATATACTAACGTGGTTTATAAGCGAGTAATATATACAAGCAAGTAATATACCCTACTAAGTTTATATATCTTTATAGATAAATAGCTTAACACTATAACAAGTTACTATAATATATAGGATTATCTTAGACTATTAACTATTATTACTTCTTTCTCGTACGTACGGGAATTGTATCCTATCTTACCGTAGCGCCTATAGCGCCTTTACTACGTTATTTCCCTACTTACGCGTAACCTCTTTGTAGACTTCTTACCCTCCTTATACCCACCAGCGTCCTTAGTAGTAATTAATTTAGAGCCCTCCTCCCTTATTAATATTCCTTAATTCTAGATATACTTTCTCTTACGACTTCTACGCTTTGTTGCTGCCTTATTTGCCTTTCGAAGGTCTATAATTTTATTACGTAGTAATGCTGCTGAGTACATTATTATCTTAGCGCCTTTAGTAAGTCGATTAAGTAAATTAATAATCGAAGTAGGTGAAGAATCTTGATGCCTTCGAATCCGATTGCGAATTAGAGTGGATTAAGAGCCTAACTTACGGGCGTTGCTTAGTGTTTTAGACTCCCATAGAGTGGTGTTAGCGGCGGGGGGCGACGGCGTGCGAAGCTGCATATTAAGCTTAGATAACACTACCTCCGGGTCGAATAGGACTAACTCAGCGCCTTAGAAGCTTAAGTAGATGCTATTCTTTATAAAAACCTTCTTAAAAGCCGCCTTAAAAGCAGAAAGAAACTCCAACTTAGTAATATAATTAATGCGGTTACGCGCTAAGCTATAGATCTAGTCCCTATATACGCGCTTTAACGGAGAGAAGCAGCCCACATTAAGTAGCTACAGCAGATACGATGAGTATATAGGTATATATAGAGTAATAATATTACTCTCCTTATAGATTTCCTAGAAATCGAGCGAGTTATAGCTACTATAGCCGTCGATAATTAGCAGCCGATGCGTACTTACGATACGTATTATCGTGTACGCGTCGAAGTGCTTTAACCACGTGACTCTAAGCTTATCTATTGTTTAGCCGTTCTTGCTAACCCCAATAACCTAGTCGCTAGGTATAGCGTTATTCTCGTACTAGCTAGAGATATAGTTCTTACTAGCGAAGATAATAAAGGGTGGAATCGCCCACCTAGTAGCGTTGATACCCTAGATCACCGTCGTCTATTCGCGATTACCTAGCTAGATAATCTTCCGCTTACCACGCCTCTCTAAGCCTATAATAACAAGCTACGACGAGATAACGCTTATTATAAAGCTAGTTTTATTAAAGTTATAAGTGTCTTTATCTAGGATGCCATACTTTACCTTTATAGACTATATAAGCTTAAACTAGTCGCTTATTACTCGCGAATCCTCGTTTAAGGCTCGCTAGTAATTATACGATCGACTCTACTAAATTTTAAGCTTAGGCGTACGCTTAATAAAGTTGTCTAGCTAGTTCTTACCTACTAGCTTTCCACTACGCTCGTCTAGTAGTTTATTAGCTATATTTCGCACTACCTTCTTTATGGGCGGGAATCCTCTTAAATCTAGATTAAGTATATATTAGACAATCGTAAGTTCTTTAAACTTAGTAAGCTTCTTGTAGTTAGGCTCGCAATCGCGTCTCGCGGTCGTTCCGGCGCGTTGTCGGCTTAGTGTTTTATAGGCGTACTTAAAGGTTAAAGTAGCGCGTCGTTCGCTCTAGATTTAATATCGATTAATAGCTTTAATAGCTAGGGTTATCCTGCCTTCGTGGTAAATAGATTTAATGCTGGGTTGTTACTGCATCGCGGTTAGTTGTTAACGCATCGCGTAAACTTAGTGAGGTGTATTACTCGCTTATATATGTTATTCGCTTATGAACCACGTTATAGAAAATATAGACTTCTAAATTTTAGTACTATTATCTTAATATCTAGTAGGTCTATATATATATTCCTCGAGTATTTCTTTACGAGTTATAATTTTATAGATTAATAGAGAAAGCTAAGATAGAAATAAGCGTAGACTAGTTATTATAAATAACTAGAATACGTATAGATAAAGAAAAATACTAGCTATTACTATAAAATTATATATATAAAGGGGAAACCTACGGTAAGGCTTAACTAACTATACCTATACTACTAGAGTACTAGAATTGCGAATATTAGTAGGTATCTATATTTTCTAACTATTTTCTTAGTATTAAAATAGTTTAATCTAAGGCTATAGCTATCCGTTAAGTAGTAGAATACTTAATAATATATCTACTATTATAATTAACTATATAGTTATATCGCGCTTACTTTATTCTTTATAAAAATAGAATAGAGTATTCTTATCTATTTTATTAGTAGCTATTCAAATTTTTTTACGAGGCTAGCGTATAGGATACTAAGTATTATATACTTCTATACTAACTATTTTATAGTTAGTAGCTAGAAATAGTATAGATAAGTACGATATATAATAATATAAAGAAATATTTTAAATTAAATAGAACTATATAATATTAGCGAGAGGCGGCGAGAGAAACTTTATAGAAAAGAAAACTTATTTTATATTTTTAATAGCTAAGTATATTACTCTACTCCTTAACCCCCTCTATACTATATTATCTAGTACTTTAGTCTCTATAAGCCTTTGTCGGTAACGTAAAATAGTTATACTTATAGATATCTCTAGCTTAGTAGCGAGATATTCTAGCCTTCTAATAGAATACTTAAAGAATAACTATTTAAGTATTTATTATAATCTTTTACCCCTCTAAGAAATATTTTAAATTATTATATATACTTAGATCTCTAGGCTAGAACTTATTTAATAATTACTTTTCTATTATACTTATTATTTCGCTTCTATAGTAAAGTATAATATCTTAAATAATAAGATAATACTAAAACTTCTAATAAAGCTATAGAATCTAGTATTAGGTAATATATTAGCTACTACGAGATAGAAGTTTATTATAAAGTCTAATAATATCTCTTAGAAAACTAAATCTTAATATATACGCTTTAGAAGAAACTATATAAAGATAGTAAATAGAGAATTATAATTAATAACTATTTAGTTAATGTCTCTATCTATAGTTATAGTAGAAAACGCGACTTTAGCCCTCGCTAACTATAATTAAATAATAAAAAAGTCGATTTCTCCTCTCGCAATCTATATAGATAGAAGTAAAATTAATAATAGACTTAGTATAGCTATAATTATATATTTTTAGAGTACTTACTTCTAGGCTTACCTTAGTGTAAGGTCTAGCCCAACAATATATATAGCTAAGTTTATAGAAATCTAGATAGTAATTAAAATTACTATTAGTACTAAGACTATAGAGGCTATAATTTTTAGTAATAGCTAGGTAGTACTTAAAATAATCCGCTAAATATAAATTAAGCTATAATATAATGTTAGTACTTTTACTAAAATACTTAGAGAAATCTACTAAACTAGAGTAAGCTTTTAATTATACTAGATCCTAGTATATAAAGAAATTATTAGAAATCGAATAATAGATAAGCTTATAAAAGAAGTAGTAAGATTTTAGAGTATATCTTCTATAAATCTAGCTAATCGTAGAGTATAATACTATATATTTCTAGTAAGCGAAACTTATAGAAATTCCTTATACGTAGACCTATTAATTAAGACTATAATAAAGATAATATAATAATATAGCTCTTAATAGTTTTAACTAAGTATTTAGAATTTATATATTAATATATTATTAGTTTCTATTCTTTCTTTATTTATCTCTTTATTTATTTACTTTTTATTTATTAACTAGTATTATCTTTTATAGTTCTTATTATCTTTTTTATTTTTTTTTTATTTTTATATTATTATATTTATCTTAATAAAAATTTATTAAAAATAAATATATGCCCTATAAGTCGATCTATATTAAATACTATTATATTTTTCTTATCTATAGAGCTACTACTCTATATATATACTAGAGGCCTAAAGATATATACTTTTCTTTATACCGAATAGCTCTATTCTATAATTAAGTCGGCTTACGCTATAGTATAGAATATTAGATACGAACTAAACCTAGTATCTATATAAAAAATTAATAAATAATCTAAGACTATAGTCTTCCGTTTTTAATCTATTCGCGAAGTATACGATTGTCTTTTAAAGACTAGTATTAATTTTTCTCTAAGAACTACTCTCTAGGGCTATAACTATAGCCATCTAAAATATCTTTATAAGCGCTATCCGTTTCTCTACTAGAAGATTCTATAAGGTCGTTCTTCTACTTAGAATCTATATAAGAGATCTCTAAACTTTATACTATTCTAGTAATAAGCTATATTATTAACTAGATCTATTTAATAATAATATTCTCTAGACTACTATAGTAACCTAGGCTAGCCGTAGAGCTATAATTATTTTAGGAATCTATAAAAGTATTTAGGCCCATTAAATAAGAAACGATAAAAATAAGAAAAGAAAGCTCTAGAAAAATAAATTATACGTAGATATCTTATACGCCTAGTTATCTAGATTAATAGGTAGTAATAACCGACTAAATATATACTAGGCCTAGAGAATCTAAAGAAACTAAGGTACTTAAGACTTAGAAGTTAAGCCTACCGTATATACTATATATAAATTACTCTTAAGTGTAATTCTTTAGTTCTATATAGACTAACGTTAATCTTTCTAGACGAAATGCGAAGTTAGAGCCTCGAGTTTTACGGGATACTCTAGGGGCTAGCTAAGCATATAAATCTCTCTATAAAGCCCGTAGATTACTAGGTTTCTATAGAATAATTTTAGTTTTTTAATCCCGAAGTTATATTAGAGGTATAAGTATATCTATAAGAGATTTAGTATTATCTCTATTCTTACTATACTATCTAGACTTCTTATTAGAAGTAAAAAGAGTTTATTTACTATAGTTAAGTAGGTAATTATACTTATATTAGTAACTATTCTTCTTTAAAGTACCCGCGGGTATAGAAGATTTCGGACGAAGAAATCGAAAAGATAGAGGCTTGCCGCTTTACTCTAAGTAGAAGTACTTTCTATACTTTTTAGATTATTAGTTAGAAATATATAGAGAACTATTATTAAAGATATCTAGCTTAAGATTACTTTTACTTAATAATCTACTACAACTATTTCTACTAGACTACGTTAGAGAAGAGAGATCTTAGATCTTAATTAAACTATTAAATAGATAGTCGTATTCGATATTATTAATTTCTACTAGATAGATAGATAGGGTTTTCTACTAAGACGTTATTATAGTCTAGAAGCCTAGTAATAGAGAAGCCTTAGAAGAATCCTTAGTAGTTACGTAACGTTTCCTTTTTTATATATTTAAGTTAATCTTCTCTCTTCTCTTCTTCTTCTTTTCTTAAGTTCTAGCTTCTTATACGTAGCGCAATAAACCTTTTAGCGATTATCCTAAGGTTGAGCCTTAATATTAGCTAGAACTTTAATACCTAAGGAACTTATTAAACACGGAATTACTGGATACCGAGTATTAAAGACGGTCGCGTACCGGTCTTACGGAATTACTAAACGGTAAAGACGGTTATATACCGGTCTTACGGAATTATTAAAAGGTAAAGACGGTTGTATACCGGTCTTATTAAAATTACTAGAATTATTAGAATTACTGGAATTACTAGAATTACCGGAATTACTAGAACTATCGAAATAGATACTTAAGGATAAGCGTAAGAGCAGTAGGCTTAGAAGTAGCGCCCTTACGAGTCTTAGAAGATAATATAGTTAATATAATAGATAATATCTTAAATTACCTCCTTAACACGTAAGGTGGATTAGCTAGAGGAAGGTAAAACGACTAGTATTAGAGAGTTATCGGAAGACGAGCCCCGAAACCCTAGTTAACTAATACGAGAATAAGATTATATAATCTTACATTAGTAAGATAACTCTACTAAGAACCTTAGCCCTCTTACCGAATTTTTAGGTAATAGGGACGAGCTGGAACCCTAGATCTTCTAAGTATAGGTAAAGCTCCTAGTGGACTATACTAGTTGTACTAAAGCTACGAAATTCTTTATACTCTATAACCGGCTTAGGGGCGAGGTAGCACGTTAGCTATAGCCGTGGGTATAGGCTAGCATTAATACGAGTAGTATAACTGCTTAGTATTTACTAGATTAGCTATATCTATCTTTTGGCGACCCCTATATATAAGAGAAGACTTAGCGTAAGCTATATAAGCTACGCTAAACGAATAAGCCGTTTATAGAGTATTTTACTAAATTCCGTAAGCTTATACTAGAAGCAGGAGGTACTAACTAGCCGAACGAAATCCTTAAGGCCTATCTAGAGGTAGGGCTTAGTTAAGAGCTATAACGAAGCATAATTAGCCTTAGAAGTATAAGCTAGTCCTTTAAGGATTACTATACTAAGTTAAAGCGTGTTAGTAACTAGCTAGAAGCGTTTAACCTACATAATACTAAAAAGAAAGCCTAGTAAGGCTAGTAGGAAGACTATTAGCGTAGTTAAAATAAGATTAGCTCGGTAGGGTCTACTAGTAGGTAGCTAGAGCCTAGGCAGCTAAAACTAACGTCGCCCTAACGCGATAATATAGACTAGGAGCCTACTAGATTAGTAAAAGTAGCCTAGGGGCGCCGTGCTAAATAGGTAGATACCTAAGAAATGTAGAAGCGTAGAGAAGAGGACCGCTACTACCGCTACGGTAACTCTATATACCGCATTAGTTAATGCCCCTGGCGGCCACCACGGAGGCCCGAGCGTATAGTAAGGCCAGCCTAATAAGGAGAGCCTAAGGGACTAAAGCTAGAGAAGGTAGAAGATTATAATACCTCCCTATAGTATTCGGAAAACGAGTAGCTCCTGCTAAAAGACGTAGGCAGGAGCTAATAGAGAAGAAGAAATAGGTAATATAAGCCGACTAGCGAAGATAGTAATCTAAATTAGAATAGAATTTACTCCTTACTTTAGTCTTAGTTAATAAAGAGTCTTTTAGCAAAGCTCTTACTAATACTAGCTATAAATACTACGTTATAATAAGCTATAAGTTCGCTAAACGTTGTAAACTCCTACGCATCTAAATACCCTCGAGAATACTGGACGGCTTAACACCTACGGGATAGTAAATTACAGAAGTAGCCTGGGTAGAAGTTAATATTAGTAGCTATAATTAAAAACGAATATTCTTCTATATCGTTCTAAGGCTTACTAGCTACGATATTATACTAGGTAACCCCTAAATAGTATAAGAAAAGGTAATACTAGACTAAAGCAAACGGACAATTACTTTTAAGGACACCGGCTTAGTAGTTAAATAAGATACTAATCTACCTAAGCCCTAAGAAATACCGATTAGAGCGTACGCGTTCCGCTCTTTATACTAGCAACGTAAGAAGAAAGAATACTAAATCTTTACTATAAGCCTTGCTAATATTAATAAGGCCCTAGAAGAGAAGGCTCTAGTTAACGTTAAGACTAATCTACTATACTAGATTTATTAGGAACGGCACCTCCTATTCGAGAAAAGAGAAGCTGAGAAATTACTACCTAATTAGCCTAGTATTAATCACCATATCGAATTAGAAAAGAATACTAATAGACGAACACTAGAACCGCTATAGGGACCTCTATATAATATATCCCGTGATAAACTTCTAGTACTTCGAAAAACGCTAAATAATTACCTTAATAAAGGCTTTATTCGAGTTAGTAACTCGCCCGCCGCCGCCTCTATTCTCTTTATAAAGAAACTAGAAGGGGGGCTCCGTTTCTACTACGATTACCGAGCCTTAAATCGAATTACTAGGAAGGACTATTACCCGTTGCCGCTTATTTAGAAGACACTTAATTGGATTAGTAAGGCTAAATAGTTTACTAAGCTTGACGTCGCTGCCGCCTTCTATAAGATATGGATTAAGAAAGGTAACGAATGGCTTATTGTATTTAGAACTCGATTCGGACTATTTAAATAGCTTATTACCCCGTTTGGGTTAGCTAATGCACCGAGTACCTTCTAGCGGTATATTAACTAGACGTTAAGGGATTTCTTAGACGATTTCGTCTTAGCCTACGTAGACGATATTCTAATCTTTATGGACGGTTCTCGCTAGAATTACCGCGAGAAGGTTAATAAGGTACTAGCTAAATTAGACGCCGTAGGCCTCTAGCTTAACCTTAAGAAATGCGAATTTAAAGTCCAGTCGACGAAGTACCTTAGTTATATAATCGAGGTAGGCAAAGGCATTTAAATGGACCTAGAGAAGATTTAAGCGATCCGAGAATAGACGGCACTAACTATAATTAAGGGGATATAAGGCTTCCTTAAATTTACTAATTTTTATAGACGATTTATTAAGGGATTTTCTAATCTAACGCACCCCCTAGTAACGCTTACTAAGAAAGGCACGGTTTTCTAATAGAACGAAAAAGCTAATACGACCTTTATAAAGCTAAAGAAGGCTTTTATTACCGCCCCGGTACTAATATAATTCGATCTGGAACGAGAGATAGTCCTCGCAACGGACTTCTCTAGATACTATATAGGTAGCGTTCTTTAATAGTACGATAATAACGGCTTTCTACGTCTAGTAGCGTTCTTTTCGAAAAAGAACCTTTCTGCTAAATATAACTATCCGATCTATAATAAGGAACTACTCGCGATAGTTAAGTATCTACGCTAATAGAATACCGAATTAAAGGGGCTTAATTAGTTTAAGATCTTTACTAATTATAAGAATCTAAAATACTTTACTACCGTAAGGAGACTATCCGAAAGATAGATTCGGTAGTAGAGAGAGCTTAGCCGGTTTTCTTTTATAATTAAATATACCCCTAGAGTAACTAATGGATTAGCAGATACGCTTACTAGAAGGAACTAAGATCTACCTACGTAGGACACGAATTAAAGGCTCGAGTAGAGAATAGTTTAGCTACTACTACTAGCTCGTTAAGGACTTACCCTTAATACGGGGCTAGTAGAAGACCTAGAGGAACTAGATAACTAGGATAACGAAGACCTATAACTAAGTAATAACAATATAACGAATTAGTTAACGGTTATAAACGCCCCTAGACCCTATTTAGTATACCTAGGGTAATACGGCTACGGATAGGCACTTCTAGACTAATAGTAAGAAGCGCAAAGTTAAGATAACATCCTAAACTAGCTAAGAGAAGCGGTCTAATAAGGGGATAGAACGTTTCCCCTAGACCTATCTAGTAGGATTAAGGTATTAATAGCCGAATACTCGTTAAATAACCGAGGAGACCTCCTATTTAGGGGAAGAAAATGGGTACCGGACTCTAAACTACTAAGGATACGGATTATTTAGGAGATATACGACTCACCCCTAGCCGCGCACCTAGGACGGTCCGAAACGGTTAATCTAGTAGTAAGATAGTTCTTCTGGCCGGGATTCGTTAACGATATCCGAAGGTTCTGCCGAAACTGTAACACCTGCGGTAAGACTAAGGTCTAGAGGAATAGAAAATAAGGGCTCCTTAAACCGCTACTAGTATCGGATAGACAATAGTGCGAGATCTCGATTAACTTTATTAGGCCACTCCTATTAAGCAACGGCTGCGAAATACTTATAGTAATAACCGACCGGTTAGGAAAAGGGGTTATCCTCGAGGCGTGTATAAATCTAAAAACGAAAACTATTATAAGGCTCTTTATTAGTCGCTTCTACCGGGACTATAGGGTACCGGCGACTATCGTATTAGATAGAGGAACGCAATTTATTAGCCTCTTATAGTAACGGATCTATTAGCTACTTAAGATTAAGCGGCGAATATTAACTATCTACTACCTATAAATGGACGGCTCAACAGAACGAATAAATACTAAGGTAGTATAGAAAATAGCCCTATTCGCTAATTACTATTAACGAGATTAGGTAGATTAGTTACCGGTTATCTAGCTAGTACTAAACGGGAGGACGTTAATAGTTACCTAGATAAGCCCCTTCTTTCTCTCTTACGGTTATTACCTCGAGCCGCTCGAATTACCCAAGAATGTATAGCTAAACGACTAGTAGGGGTAATCCCTAGTAGCTAGAGCCGAGGCTATCGTCGCTAAGATTAAGGAGGTTACGGATTAGGTGTAAGCGTTAATAGTAGAGACTTAATAGAAGTAAGAACGTTAAGTAAACCGGTAATGAAACCCCTTACTAGCGTATAAAGTAGGTAATAAAGTATAGCTAAACCTTAAAAACCTACGAACGGACCGGCTAAGTAAGAAGCTCGATAATAAGGCGGCTAAATTTACTATTACTAAGATAATCGGATTCTATAGTTATAAGCTAGACGTATCTAGTGCGGTCTATAACGTCTTTAACGTAGACCTTCTTAGACCGGCTAGGACGGACCCTCTACTAAGCTAGATTTAGAATAATTACCAGCCACCGCCTATCTAAGTAGATAGTTAAGATGAATAGGTAGTAGAAGCGATCCTAGATAAACGAATAGCTAAGAAGCTAGGGCAACGGCGGCGCTAGCTATAATATTAAGTTAAATAGAAAGGTTACGTAAGGCCTATATAGGAGCCTATAACCGCCCTAAAGAATACGGTAGTACTAGACACCTACCTAGAGGAAAAAGAAAAAAAAAGATAAGCGGTTTAGCCCGGCCGAAGCTAGGCTCGATCTAGATAATATTAATCCTTCCCGTTAACCTATAGTAAATAGCCCGTTAGAGCCGGCCCCCGTAGAACAGCTGCCCGTTAGAGTAACTCGGTACTAGGTTACCTAGTCGGGCATTATAGACTACTAGACGGAATCTGCTAGCGCCGGATAACCCTCTTTCTATTAACTAATAGGCCCTTAATTCGATAACCAGCCGATATAATCCTATAGTCCTAGTCGACTCTAAGATATTACTACCTTAACGCGGTCGTACGCAACGCACGTATTACCGGTTAGCTAAGTTTCTAACTACGCTATATAGCCGTTATTAAATATTAGAGTCGCTGTTTTACCTTATATACCCCCAAAATAGCTAAAAACGACTGCCCCGACTGGGAATTAAACCCGGGACACTAAGAAGAAAGGGGGGGGGTAATATTATAGTTTAGAAGCCTAGTAATAGAGAAGCCTTAGAAGAATCCTCGGTAGTTACGTAACGTTTTCTTTCTTATATATTTAAGTTAATCTTCTCTCTTCTCTTCTTCTTTTTTTCTTAAGTTCTAGCTTCTTATACGTAGCGTAATAAACCTTTTAGCGATTATTCTAAGGTTAAGCCTTAACAGACGTAAAGCTTTATAAAATAGAGAATAGAATTCTACGCTACTTTCTATTATCTAGATAATTAGAACTATTAGTTAGTAATAGCCGCTTAAGTTACTTAAATATACTATTTTAAAATTAGCTTCTATACCTTAAAATATAGCTACTTAATTAGTATCTATCGATAACTGTCTTTTAGTAAGAGTCTTATCTATTATACTTCTCTTACTTCTATCCTACTAAGTTATACCTAAGGTTTATTAGTAGATATACTTTCTATTATTAAGCTACCTTTAAAACTAACTATAAGTTTTAAAATACTTATTATTAACTATAACTATCGGTAGCTCTCTTATAGCCGGCTCGAATAGCTCTATAATCTCTAGAAAGAAGATTATCTTTATAGATTCTAAAGAATCGTCGATAGCTCTATTATCTCTAGAGACTTAAATAGTAGTAGACTTACTGATCTTCTTTAGCCTACTATAGTATATAAAGCTAATTAGGCGTTAAGTAGACCGTAGAAAAGAGAACGTAGTAAAAGAAGCTATTATTTTCTTAATAGTAAGATTAGTCTTACTAATAATATAGAATACTAGGTTACATTCTTAAATATACCTTATTTCTAAGTAGATTTAGATAGTAGTACTCTTATTAATACTATTTCTCTTTAGTATATTCGTTCTTCTTAGCTCTATAGCTACTACTTCTATAGCTTATAATCCTAGAAGCTATATAAATACCGTAGTATCTAATATACGTGGCTTAGCCTAATAAGTTATTAGATTATTAGCTTTAAATTATATAGTCCTCGCTACGGGTCATTCCTAATTAGATAATTATAAAGCGCTATCTTTCTAATATAATTATATTAGTACTATATAGACCTTTACTCCGGCTATATAGTTAAGAGAAAAGATAAGTCGATTAATAAAAGACTAAGATACTAGCTAAGATTTAGTAGGCCTTAAAGCTATAATCCTATACTATAACTATAGATAATAGTTAAGGAGTCCTAATTAAACGGTCTCGGCCGTTTCTTTTATAGAAGGCTATGCAAAAGAAGAATTCTATAGACTATAAAGAGCCAAGAATTCTTTTAGAGATACTATAGTTCTAAAAATAGTTATTTATAATACTATAAACGGCTTAGATACTACGAACTAATCGGGCGACGTCGATACAACTATAATAAAAGAATATTAATACGGCCTAAAAATATAAAATTAGCTTACTATTACGCTATATAGTCCGATATAAACTCGCGAATAAGCCTTACTATAAAAAAGAGGCCCGTAATATTTATTAGCGGGTTATCTAATAAGGTAGAATAGCGAATATAAAAAAGAATTACGGCTTATTATTTCTAAACTAGTAGACTTACCCGAAAGCTAAGAGCAAGAAAACTTTACCTAAGGTAAAATAAGGCGGGTTTAACTATACTAAAGTTTAGAAGAAATAGGCTATTAGATAGCGCGGCGATAATACTAGACTAGAATTAAGTATTATAGCGGTCTAGAAGAATCTAAGAGATAGAAAAAATACCTTAGTAGATAGGCTTAGTAGTATAGGGGCCCCGGAGTCGCAGTAGTACAGTTATTATAGTAGAATAGAGAGATAGGCGGAATTATTAAAATAGTAAAAAAAAGCCGCCTTTTTATACTACGCGGTCTTAATAGGGTCTTAGTACTAATAGAAATAGCGAATAGAAAGCATCTTTTTATAAAGAATATTCTTAACTTTCTAATACATACGGGCTATCCGTATATTAACTAGATTATTATAGCTTTTCTATAGTATATAGATATACTTACTAGATAGTACTTTAGCCTTTATAGTTAACTTAAGATTCTAATATAAACTTATTAGAGATAATAAGCCTAATACGTACCGTACTTTAATCTATTATATAATTACTATCTATTATTTTAATTCTTTATCCCTCTCTTATTCTTTAAGGTAAACCCTACTATTATTTAATTCTATTAGGCGATTCTAAAGCCTAGTAGAAGAGGCTATTATTATAACTAGCTATTTTTCATTAGCTTAAATACTTCTAGTTTTTATAATAATAGTAACTATAAGATTATATATATATAGTATAGTAAAGAGCTTAGATTTTTTAGCCTAAAAATCTAGTTAGTTAGTAATTAAACTTAATATTACTATTTACTACTTCTACTAGTAGTAACTACTAAACTTAATATTAATCTTCTTTATTACTATATAGAATATATATTCTACTATATATATAAGATTCTTACTAAATAACTAAGTATTAAACTTATTAGCTAATAGTAAATATATAAGACTTATAAGCTTACTAAGTCTTAGTATAAAATTAGCTATAAACTATAGGAGTAAGTAGAGTAGCTAGGGTAACTAATCTATTCTAATATAGTCTAAATATTAGTTACTAGAATAAAAGAAGAATACTATTTCTTCTAATTTAAGAATAATACTATAGGCTTTATTTAGGCTTATTTATTTAAGTATAAATATAAGGCGCTAAATATTCTAAAGAAATATATAGAATTACTATATATTTAAACTAGAGAATATCTAAAAGCCTATTAAATTAATACTAGTATAGAACTACTAATAAATTAATTATAAGTATACTATATAGAGAGAGAAATTTAACTCTAAATATTAATACCTTATATACTAGAGTAAAATAGAAAGGCTAAGAAAGTAAACTATATAACTAAAACTAGACTTAGATTAATACTATAAGAAGCTAACTTATTATTATATCTCTAGCCTAAAGTACTAAATACCGTAGTTAAAATTATTAACTAAATATCTACTTAGACTAATAAGAACTATAAAATACTATTTTAACTACTTATAGAAAAGCTATATCTACTAACTATAGTTTTAAATATCTTAAACTAGAGAACTATTAGTTGTACTATATATATATATATTCTAATATAAAGACGTATTTAAAGTAATAAGCTAGAGTTATATATATAGTATAGAAAGCTTATTAGCTATAAAAAAAACTTAATTTATTAAATCTACCTTCCGACTAAGTACACTATTATTAGAACCTTATATATTATATTTAACGAGAAGAATATTAAACTTTTTTTTATATAGAATATCTTAGAAGAAGATAACTTAATAATAGAATATATATTACTATCTCTATTATCGAAGGATAAAGCTCTACTAGATATTAATTAGAATTAGAATTTTTCTTAGTATTAAAAAAAGAAGATTTTATAAGACTAACTATTAAGTAGTTTAACTAGTAATATTAACTCTAAATAATTATATAACGTATCTTATAACTATAGAATTAAGATATAAAATAGTAATTAATTAAATTAGATATAGAATAAGATAAAGAGTAAGATTTAAATACTCTATTAAAATAATAAGGCTATTATTATTTAGATAATAAATCTACTCTATTAGATTTACTAGAATTAATCTATCTAGAAGAACCTATACTAGTTAAAAAATTAGCTTAAGATAGATCTTAAATAGAAAGAGAATAGTACTATTATAGACTCTTAGATATACGTACTAGTGTTATGGTCTAGAAGCCTAGTAATAGAGAAGCCTTAGAAGAATCCTCGGTAGTTACGTAACGTTTTCTCCCTTATATATTTAAGTTAATCTTCTCTCTTCTCTTTTTCTTCTTTCCTTAAGTTCTAGCTTCTTATACGTAGCGTAATAAACCTTTTAGCGATTATTCTAAGGTTAAGCCTTAATATTAGCTAGAACTTTAATATCTAAGAAACTTATTAAACACGGAATTACTAGACACTGAGTATTAAAGATGGTCGCGTACCGGTCTTATAGAATTACTAAACGGTAAAGACGGTTGTATACCGGTCTTATTAAAATTACTAGAATTACTAGAATTACTAGAATTACTAGAATTACTAGAATTACTAGAATTACTAGAATTACCGGAATTACTAGAACTATCGAAATAGATACTTAAGAATAAGCGTAAGAGTAGTAGGCTTAGGGGTAGTACTCTTATAAGTCTTAGGGGATAATATAGTTACTATAATAGATAATATCTTAAATTACCTCCTTAATACGCAAGGTAGATTAGCTGGAGGAAGGTAAAACGACTAGTATTAGAGAGTTATCGGGAGATAAGCCCCGAAACCCTAGTTAACTAATACGAGAATAAGATTACGTAACCTTACGTTAGTAAGATAACTCTACTAAGAACCTTAGCCCTCTTACCGAATTTTTAGGTAATAGAGATAAGCTAGAACCCTAGATCTTTTAAGTATAGGCAAAGCTCCTAGTAGACTATACTAGTTATACTAAAGCCACGAAATTCTTTATACTCTATAACCGGCTTAGGGGCGAGGTAGTATATTAGCTATAGCTATAGATATAGGCTAGTATTAATATAAGTAGTATAACTACTTAGTGCTTACTAGATTAGCTACGCCTATCTTTTAGCGACCCTTATATATAAGAGAAGGCTTAGCGTAAGCTATATAAGCTACGCTAGACTAATAAGCCCTTTATAGAGTATTTTACTAAATTCCGTAAGCTTATACTAGAAGCAGGAGGTACTAACTAGCCGGACGAAATCCTTAAGGCCTACCTAGAGATAGGGCTTAGTTAAGAGCTGTAACGAAGTATAATCGGCCTTAGAAGTATAAGCTAGTCCTTTAAGGATTACTATACTAAGTTAAAGCGTGTTAGTAACCAGCTAGAAGCGTTTAACCTACATAATACTAGAAAGAAAGCCTAGTAAGGCTAATAGAAAGGCTATTAGCGTGGTTAAAATAAGATTAGCTTGGTAGGGTCCACTAGTAGGTAGCTAGGGCCTAGGTAGCTAAAACCAACGTCGCCCTAACGCGATAATATAGACTAGGAGCCTACTAGATTAGTAAAAGCAGCCTAGGGGCGCCGTACTAAATAGGTAGATGCCTAAGAAATATAGAAGCGTAGAGAAGAGGACCGCTGCTACCGCTATAGTAACTTTACGTACCGCATTAGTTAATGCCCCTAGCGGCCACCACGGAGGCCCGAGCGTATAGTAAGGCCAGCCCAATAAGGAGAGCCTAAGGGACTAGAGCTAGAGGAGGTAAAAGATTATAATACCTCTCTATAGTATTCGGAAAACGAGTAGCTCCTACTAAAAGATATAGGTAGAAGCTAATAGAGGAGAAGAAATAGATAATATAAGTCGACTAGCAAAGATAGTAATCTAAATTAGAATAAAATTTACTTCTTACTTTAGTCTTAGTTAATAAAGAGTCTTTTAGTAAAGCTCTTACTAATACTAGCTATAAATACTACGCTATAATAAGCCATAAGTTCGCTAAACGTTATAAACTCCCGCGTATCTAAATACCCTCGAGAATACTAGACGGCTTAACACCTACGGAATAGCGAATTATAGAAGTAGCCTAGGTAGAAGTTAATATTAGTAGCTATAATTAAAAACGAATATTCTTCTATATCGTTCCAAGGCTTACTAGCTACGATATTATACTAGGCAACCCCTAGATAGTATAAGAAAAGGTAATACTAGACTAAAGCGAATAGACGATTACTTTTAAGAATACCGGCTTAGTAGTTAAATAAGATACTAATCTATCTAAGCCCTAAGAAATACCGATTAGAGCGCACGCGTTCCGCTTCTTATACTAGTAATGTAAGAAAAAAGAATACTAAATCTTTACTATAAGCCTCGCTAATATCGATAAGGCCCTAGAAGAGAAGGCTCTAGTTAACGTTAAGGCTAATCTACTGTACTAGATTTATTAGAAACGGCACCTTCTATTCGAGAAAAGAGAAGCTAAGAAATTACTACCTAACCGGCCTAGCATTAATTACTATATCGAATTAGAAAAGGATATTAATAGACGAATACTAGAACCGCTATAGAGACCTCTATATAATATATCCCGTGACAAACTTCTAGTACTTTATAAAACGCTAAATAATTATCTTAATAAAGGCTTTATTCGAGTTAGTAACTCGCCCGCCGCCGCCCCTATTCTCTTTATAAAGAAACTAGGAGGGGGGCTCCGTTTCTACTACGATTACCGAGCCTTAAATTAAATTACTAGGAAGGACCGTTACCCGTTACCGCTTATTTAGAAGATACTTAATTGGATTAGTAAGGCTAAATAGTTTACTAAGCTCGACGTCGCTGCCGCCTTCTATAAGATACGAATTAAGGAAGGTAACGAATGGCTTACCGTATTTAGAACTCGATTTGGGCTATTTAAATAGCTTATTACCCCGTTTGGGTTAGCTAATATACCGAGTACCTTCTAGCGGTATATTAACTAGACGTTAAGGGATTTCTTAGACGATTTCGTCTTAGCCTATATAGACGATATCCTAATCTTTACGGACGGTTCTCGCTAGGATTACCGCGAGAAGGTTAATAAGGTACTAGCTAAATTAGACGCCGTAGGCCTTTAGCTTAATCTTAAGAAATGCGAATTTAAAGTCTAGTTAACGAAGTACCTTAGTTATATAATCGAGGTAGGTAAAGGCATTTAAATAGACCTAGAGAAGGTTTAAGCAATCTAAGAATAGACGGTACTAACTATAATTAAGGGGGTACAAGGCTTCCTTAAATTTACTAATTTTTATAGACGATTTATTAAGGGATTTTCTAATCTAACGCACCCCCTAGTTACGCTTACTAAGAAAGGTACGGTTTTCTAATAGGACGAAAAAGCTAATACGGCCTTTATAAAGCTAAAGAAGGCTTTTATTACTGCCCTAGTACTAATATAATTCGATCCGGAACGAGAGATAGTCCTCGTAATAGACTTCTCTAGATACTACATAGGTGGCGTCCTTTAATAGTACGATAATAATAGCTTTCTACGTCTAGTAGCGTTCTTTTTAAAAAAGAACCTCTCTGCTAAATATAACTATCCGATCTATAATAAGGAACTACTCGCGATAGTTAAGTATCTACGCTAATAGAATACCGAATTAAAGGGGCTTAATTAGTTTAAGATCTTTACTAATTATAAGAATCTAGAATACTTTACTACCGCGAGGAGACTATTCGAAAGATATATTTGGTAGTAGAGAGAGCTTAGCCGGTTTTCTTTTATAATTAAATATACCTCTAGAGTAATTAATAGATTAGTAGATACGCTTACTAGAAGGGACTAAGACCTACCTATGTAAGACACAGATTAAAGGCTCGAGTAGAGGATAGCCTAGCTACTACTACTAGCTCGTTAAGGACTTACTCTTAATATAGGGCTAGTAGAAGACCCAGAGAAACTAGACGACTAGGATAACGAAGACCTATAACTAGGTAACAACGATACAACGAGTTAGTTAACGGTTATAAACGCCCCTAGACCCCGTTTAGCACACCTAGGGCAACACGGCTACGGATAGGCACTTCTAGACCAATAGTAAGAAGTGTAAAGTTAAGATAATATCCTAAACCGGCTAAGAGAAGTGATCTAATAAGGGGATAGAACGTTTCTCCTAGACCTATCTAGTAGAATTAAGGTATTAATAGTCGAATGCTCGTTAAATAACCGAGGAGACCTTCTATTTAGGGGAAGAAAATGGGTACTAGACTCTAAACCACTAAGGATACGGATTATTTAAGAGACACACGACTTACCCCTAGCCGCGCACCTAGGACGGTTCGAAACGGTTAACCTAGTAGTAAGGCAGTTCTTCTAGCCGGAATTCGTTAATAATATCCGAAGGTTCTGCCGAAACTATAATACCTATAGTAGGACTAAGGTCTAGAGAAATAGAAAACACGGGCTCCTTAAACCGCTACTAGTACTAGATAGATAGTGGCGCGAGATCTCGATTAACTTTATTAGGCTACTTCTATTAAGCAACGGCTGCGAAATGCTTATAGTAATAACCGATCGGTTAGGAAAAGGGGTTATCCTTAAGATATATATAAATCTAGAAACAAAAACTATCGTAAGGCTCTTTATTAGTCGCTTCTACCGGGACTATAGGGTACCGGCGGCTATTATATTAGATAGAGGAACGTAATTTATTAGCCTCTTATAGTAACGGACCTGTTAGCTACTTAAGATTAAGCGGCGAATATTAACTATCTACTATCCGTAAACGAACGGCTCAATAGAATAAATAAATACTAAGGTAGTACGGAAAATAGCCCTATTCGCTAATTACTATTAACGAGATTAGGTAGATTAGTTACCGGTTATCTAGCTAGCACTAAACGGGAGGACGTTAATAGTTACCTAGATAAGCCCCTTCTTTCTCTCTTACGGTTATTATCTTGAGCCGCTCGAATTACCCGAGGACGTATAGCTAAGCGACTAGTAGGAATAGTTTCTAGTAGCTAGAGCCGAGGCTATCGTCGCTAAGATTAAGGAGGTTATAGATTAGGCGCAAGCGTCTATAGTAGAGACTTAACAGGAGCAAGAACGTTAAGTAAATTGATAACGAAACCCCTTACTAGCATATAAAGTAGGTAATAAGGTATAGCTAAACCTTAAAAACCTACGAACGGACCGGCTAAGCAAGAAGCTTGATAATAAGGCGGCTAAATTTACTATTACTAAGATAATCGGATCCTATAGCTATAAGCTAGACGTATCTAGTGCGGTCTATAACGTCTTTAACGTAGACCTCCTTAGACCGGCTAGGACGAACCCTCTACTAAGCTAGATTTAGGATGATTACTAGCTACCGCCTATCTAAGTAGATAGTTAAGATAAATAGGTAGTAGAAGCGATCCTAGGCGAACGAATAGCTAAGAAGCTAGGGTAACGGCGGCGCTAGCTATAATATTAAGTTAAATAGAAAGGTTACGTAAGGCCTATATAGGAGCCCGTAACCGCCCTAAAGGACACGGTAGCACTGGACACCTACCTAGAGGAAAAAGGGAAGAAAAGACAAGCGGTTTAGCCCGGCCGAAGCTAGGCTCGATCTAGGTAATATTAATTCTTCCCGTTAACCTATAGTAAATAGCCTATTAGAGCCGGTTCCCGTAGGACAGCTACCCGTTAGAGTAACTCGGTACTAGATTATCTAGTCGGGCATTATAGACTACTAGATGGAATCTACTAGTGCTAGATAACCCTCTTCCTATTAACTAATAGGCCCTTAATTCGACAACTAGCTGATATAACCCTACGGTCCTAGTCGACTCCGAGATGTTACTACCTTAACGCGGTCGCACGTAATACACGTATTACCGGTTAGCTAAGTTTCTAACTACGCTATGTAGCCGTTATTAAATATTAGAGTTACTATTTTACCTTATATATCCCCTAAAATGGCTAAAAACGACTGCCCCGACTAGGAATTAAACCCGGGACACTAAGAAGAAAGAGGGGGGGTAATATTATAGTCTAAAAGCCTAGTAATAGAGAAGCCTTAGAAGAATTCTTAGTAGTTACGTAACGTTCCCTCCCTTATATATTTAAGTTAATCTTCTCTCTTCTCTTCTTCTTCTTTTCTTAAGTTCTAGCTTCTTGTACGTAGCGCAATAAATCTTTTAGCGATTATCCTAAGGTTAAGCCTTAACAACTAGTAAGCTAGGTAGACTAAGAAATATCTTTATAATTTTACTATCTATTATAACCTACTACTTTCTTACTAGACTCGATTACTAATCTTAAGTTAAGAATCTTCTACCTAAGCTAACTAACTAGAAAGAAGTCTTTAATTATTCTCTTAGAAATTAATAGATTCTTAGTAGCATTAAAGAATTAAAATAGTATTAAACTAATTATACCTAGAATATAGTAGAAGCCCTAGAGAATACTAGAATTTTACTAGCTACTTAGGTATTTAAGTATAAGACTAACTCTTAAGGAGAACTTATATTATATAAAGTCTAGCTTTATATTTGTAGAGATAAGTAATATCTAGGGCTAGACTACTACGATATCTTTACTTCTATTATTAGACCTACTACTTTTAAGATCTTTATAGCTATTATTACCTATTAAGGCTTAACCTTAGAATAATCGCTAAAAGATTTATTACGCTACGTATAAAAAGCTAGAACTTAAGAAAAGAAGAAGAAGAAAAAAAGAAGAATTAACTTAAATATAAAAGTAAAATAGAATTACGTATTTGCTAAGAATTCTTTCGAAGCTTACTTTTACTACTAGACTTCTAGACTATAATATTACCCCCCCTTCTCTCCTTAGCGTCCCGGGTTTAATTCCTAGTCGGGGTAGTTATTTTTGGCTATTTTAGGGGTATATAAGATAAAATAGCGACTTTAATATTTAATTACGGCTATATAGTATAGTTAGTAATCTAACTAACTAGTAATATATGCGTTGCATGCAACCGCGTTAAGATAGTAATATCTCGGAGTCGACTAGAATCGTAGAGTTATATTAGCTAGTTATTAAATTAAGGGCCTATTAGTTAATAGAAAGAGAATTATTTAGCGCTAGTAGATTCCGTCTAGTAGTCTATAATACCTAACTAGGTAACCTAGTACCAAGTTACTCTAATAGGTAGCTATCCTATAAGGGCTAGCTCTAACGGGCTATTTACTATAGGTTAATAAAAAGGATTAATATTACCTAGATCGGGCCTAGCTTCGGCCGGGCTAAACCGCTTATTTTTTTCTTCTTTTTTCCTCTAGGTAGGTATCTAGGGCCGCTATATTCTTAAGAGCGGCTATAGACTTCTAAGTAGACCTTATATAACCTTACTATTTAACTTAATATTATAGCTAGCGCCTTTGTTAACCGGGCTTTTTTATTATTCTTTTACCTATAATCGCCTCTACTATCTATTCGTCTTGGCCGTCTACTTAGATAGGCGGTAGCTAGTAGTTATCTTAAATCTAGCTTAGTAGGGGATCGGTTTTAGCCGATCTAAGAAGATCTATATAAAAGACGTTATAGACTATACTAGATACGTCTAGCTTATAGCTATAGAGGCCGATTACTTTAGTAATAGTAAATTTAGCCGTCTTATTATTAAGTTTCTTACTTAGCTAGTCTATTCGTAGATTCTTAAGGTTTAGCTATACTTTATTACCTACTTTATACGCTAGCGAGGGGTTTTATTACTAGTTTACTTAACGTTTTTACTTCTATTAAGTCTCTACTATTAACGCTTGCGCCTAGTCCGTTATCTTTTTAATCTTAGCGATAATAGCCTTAGCCTAAGCTACTAGGGACTACCTCTATTAGTTACTTAGCTATACGTCCTTAGGTAATTCGAGCGGCTTAAGATAATAACTATAAGAGAGAAAGAAAGAGCTTATCTAGATAACTATTAATATTCTTCCGTTTAGAGCTAGCTAGATAACTAGTAACTAATCTACCTAATCGTACTAGTAGTAATTCGTGAATAAGGCTAGCTTTTATACTACTTTAGTATTTATTCGTTCCGTTAAGCCGTCTATTTAGAAGTAATAGGCCGTTAATATTCGCTACTTAATCTTAAGCAACTAATAGATCTGTTACTATAGTAAACTAACAAATTACGTTTCTTTATCTAATATAATAGCCGCTGGTACCCTATAGTCCCGATAGAAGTAGCTAATAAAAAGCCTTATAACTATCTCGGTTTCTAGATTTAAATAAGCCTCGAGAATAATCCCTTTCTTTAATCGATTAGTAATTACTATAAGCATCTCGTAGCCGTTACTTAATAATAGAGGTCTAATAAAGTTTATTAATATCTCTTACTACTATCTATTCGGTACTAGTAGCGGTTTAAGAAGTCTCTATTTTCTATTTCTTTAAATCTTAGTTCGGCCGTAGGTATTATAGTTTCGGTAGAACCTTTAGATATTATTAACGAATCCTAGCTAGAAGAACTACCTTACTACTAGATTAATTATTTCGAACCGTTCTAGATACGTAGTTAGGGGTAAGTTATATATCTTCTAAATAATCCGTATTCTTAATAGTTTAGAGTTCGGTACTTATTTTCTTCTTCTAAATAGAAGATCCCCTTAGCTATTTAATAAGTATTTAGCTATTAATACCTTAATCTTACTAGATAGGTCTAGGGGAAATATTCTATTCCCTTATTAAACTGCTTCTCTTAACTAGTTTAGAATACTATTCTAATACTATACCTCTTACTATTAGTTCTAGAGTACCTATTCATAACTATATTATTCTAGATATACTAGGCTAGGTTTAGTAACGTTTAAGACTATTAGTTAACTTATTACGCTATTATCTAGTAATAGTAGATTTTCGTTATTCTAATCTTATTTCTCTAGATCTTTTAGTAGTCTAGTATTAAGAGTAAGTCCCTAGCGAGCTAATAGTAGTAGTTAAGCTATTCTCTACTTAAGCCTCTTATCTATATTCTACGTAGGTAGGTCTTAGTTTCTTCTAGTAAGCGTATCTACTAATCTATTAGTTACTCTAGGGGTATATTTAATTATAAAAAAAAACCGGCTAAGCTCTCTCTATTACTAAATCTATCTCTCGAATAGCCTTCTAGCTATAGTAAAGTATTCTAGATTTTTATAGTTAGTAAAGATTTTAAATTAGTTAAGCCTCTTTAGTTTAGTATTCTATTAATATAGATATTTAACTATTACGAGTAGTTTCTTATCGTAAATTAAGTAGTTATATTTAGTAGAAAGGTTCTTTTTTAAGAAGAATACTACTAGGCGTAAAAAACCGTTATCGTTGTACTACTAGAGAATACTACTAATATAGTACCTAAAGAAGTCTATAGCGAGAACCGTCTCCCGTTTAAAGTTAAATTATATTAGTACTAGAATAGTAATAAAAGCCTTTTTTAGCTTCTTAAAAGCTATATTAGTCTCTTTATTCTATTAGAAGATAGTACCTTTCTTAGTTAGATTAATTAAAGGGTGCGTTAGATTAGAGAATTTCTTAATAAACCGTCTATAGAAATTAGTAAATCTAAGAAAGTCTTATACTTTCTTAACTATAGTTGGTACTATCTATTTCTAGATTACTTAAACCTTCTCTAGGTCTATTTAGATGCCCTTGCCTATCTTAATTATATAACTAAGGTACTTCGTTAACTAGACTTCGAATTTATATTTCTTAAGGTTAAGCTAAAGACTAGCTATGTCTAGCTTAGCTAGTATCTTATTAACCTTTTTACGGTAATCCTGGCGAGAGCCTTTTGTAAAGATTAGAATATTATCGATATAAGCCGAAATAAAGTCGTCTAGAAAGTCTCGTAGTATCTAATTAATATACTATTAGAAGGTACTGAGTGTATTAGCTAATCTAAATAGGGTAATAAGCTATTTAAATAACCCGAACTAAGTTCTAAATATAGTAAGCTACTTATTATCTTTCTTAATTTATATCTTATAGAAAATAGTAGCAACGTTAAGCTTAGTAAACTATTTAGTCTTACTAATCTAATTAAGTATCTTCTAAATAAGCGGTAACGAATAACGGTCCTTTCTAGTAATTCGATTTAAGGCTTAGTAATTATAGTAGAAATAAAGCCCTCCTCCTAGCTTTTTTATAAATAGAATAGAAGCGATAGTAGATAAGTTACTAACCTAAATAAAGTCTTTATTAAGGTAGTCATTTAATATCTTTTAAAGTACTAAGAGTTCATCGCGGGATATATTATATAGAGGCCCCTAGGGTGGCTCTAGTATCTTTTTATTAGCATCTTTTTTAAGTTTAATATAGTAATCGATTCTAGGCCGATAAGGTAGTAGTTTATTTACTTCTTACTTTTTAAATAGATGGTATCGTTTCTAGTTAACCTAATATAATAGACTAGCTTTAATATTAATAAAAGCCTTCTCTTTTAGAGCCTTATTAATATTAGCGAGGCTTATAGTAAAGATTTAGTATCCTTTCTTTTTACATTACTAGTATAAGAAGCGGAATGTATACGCTCTAATTAGTATTTCTTAGAACTTAGATAAATTAGTATCTTACTTAACTACTAAGCTAGTATCTTTAAAAGTAATTATTCGTTTACTTTAATCTAGTATTACCTTTTCTTATACTATCTAAGGGTTGCCTAGTATAATATCGCAGCTAGTAAGCCTTAGAATAATATAGAAGAATATTCATTTTTAATTATAGCTACTAATATTAACTTCTACCTAGACTACCTCCGTAATTTGCTACTTAATAGATATTAAGCCGTCTAGTATTCTTAAGAGTATTTAAATACACGGGAGTTTATAATATTTAGCGAACTTATAGCTTATTATAGTATAATATTTATAGCTAGTATTAGTAAGAGCTTTACTAAAAGACTCTTTATTAACTAAAACTAATATAAGAAGTAAGTTCTATTCTAATTTAGATTACTATCTTTACTAGTCGGCTTATATTACCCGTTTTTTCTTCTTTATTAGCTTCTACCTACGTCTTTTAATAGGAGCTACTCGTTTTCTAATTACTAAGAGTTAGTATTAGTGTCGACTAATTCCCCGAGCCTTAGTTCTATAGGTACTACGTACTAGGCGGGCTTAGCCGTGTGTGTAGGCTGTTTTAGGGGAAGTAGAAAATAGTCTAGAACGCGGTAGTTATTATTATTATAATAATAATAAAGATTCTCGTTTCTACGCCTCTATATTTCTTACGTATTTATCTACTTAGTACGTTATCCTTAGTTATACCGTTCTTAGGCGGCCTTAGCCGGTTCTATACGCTTCTACTCTATAAGGTTAAACCCTTATATAGCCGGTTTAGGCGTAGCAGACCCTACCGAGCTAACCTTATTCGAATATTAGTTTTAGCTAGCTAACTATCTTCTCTTACTTTAATTACGTAGGTTAAAGGCTTTTAACTAATCGCTTATACGTTTTAGTTCCGTATAGTATTCCTTAAAGAACTATTAGACTATCCCGAGCCCGATTATACTACGTTAGAGCTCCTAGCTAAGGCCGGCTTTAAGGTAACTCTTAAGAATCTTATCTAGCTAGCCGGTTCCTTTAGCCTCGAGTACTAGCTTGCGAAATTCGGTAAAATACTCTATAAAAGGCTTATTCGTTTAGCGTAGCTTATATAGCTTACGCTAAGCCTTCTCCTAGACGTAGGGGTCACCGAATAATAAGTAAAGTTAGTCGATTAGACACTAAGCCATTATATACTTAGTATTAATATACGCCTATACCTAGGGTTATAGTTAGCGTACTGCCTCGCCCCTAAGCCGATTATAGAGTATAAAGAACTTAGTAGCTTTAGTATAGCTAATATAGTTTACTATAAGCTTTATAAGTGCCTATAATATCTAGGGTTCTAGTTCTTCTCGTTCGCCTAAGTACTCGGTAAGGGGGCTAAGGTACTTAGTAGGTACGTTACTTTTATTAGGGGCCTTATGCCCCTAGAAGAATGCTAGTAGTAAATTTAGAATAGCGTCGGTAGTTAGTAGTAAATTTAGAATAGCGTCGGCAATTAGTAGCGACTTAGTTAGTTATTATTCGAATATTAGCGTCTCTATTTATCTCTTTTCTCTTAACTTCTCTACTTCACTACTAAGCCTACTAATCTAAGCTAATATTTTTTATAGTAGCTCTATAACTACTTACGTATTCTAGGCCGGTTAGCCCTATTCTTATTAATCTTTAGATACTATAATTCTAGTGCTTCTAGTAAGACTAGTATATAACCGTCTTTACTTTTTAATAATTCCTTAAGACCGGTACGCGACCGTCTTTAATACTTAGTATCTAGTAATTTTATAAGACTAGTATATAACCGTCTTTACTATTTAGTAATTCTATGTTTAATACATTCCTTAGATATAAAGTTCTAGCTAATATTAAGGTTTAACCTTAGAATAATTACTAAAAGATTTATTATACTACGTATAAGAAGCTAGAACTTAAGAAAAAAAAAAGAAGAAAAAAAGAAGAATTAACTTAAATATAGAAGTAAAATAGAATTATATATTCGCTAAGAATTCTTCTAAAGCTTACTTTTATTACTAGGCTTCTAGACTATAATATTACCCTACTAGATCTCGAATATAAATAGCTAGATATTATATTAGCCTATATTAAAGATAAAATTAATAAACTAGATATCTATATAGCTTTACCCTATAAATTTCCACCTCGGCTAACTAAGTAAAAACTAATTATTTTATTACGAAAAGCTCTCTATAGCTTAAAATTATAACGGCAGCCTCTTCTACTAGGCTTTAGAATTACCTAGTAGGGTCGGGTAACGGTAGGTTTACCTTAAAGAATAAGAGAAGAATAAAGAATTAGAATAATAGATAGTAATTACGTAATAGATTAGAACGCGGTACGCGTTAGGCTTATTATCTCTAATAAGTCTATATTAGAATCTTAAGTTAACTATAAAGGTTAAAATACTACCTAATAAGTATATTTATATACTATAGAAGAGTTATAATAATCTAGATCGATATAGCTAGATTAAAGTAGCTAGATTAATAGTATTAGATTAGTATTCTTAGATTAAGTTAATTCTAGTAGGTCCTTATAGGGCCTATATAACTTAGGCGCTAACGCCTACTTCTTAGAATTTAACTTTTAACCTCCTTCTACGAATAATAGTAATATTTATCTTATTTATTATCGCGTAATGTGCTTCTTTATCGGTTTTCTAGATTCTACCTACGACCCTTACTAAGGGAGTATTATACCGCTAGACTATAGTCCCTTATAATTATAGCTTCGGTCTTCCCGTGCGGGAACTATTTTCTTAAGAGAGTTATTTTTCTATAGAATTCTATCGCGCCGTCTACTTTCTAACTAAGCTTTTTAAGCACTATTTCTCTATAGTTAGTATTTTCCTACGGGATTTCCTTCTATAAGGGTTTCTATTTCTTAAGGAATATTTATCCGTGCGGGACTAATACTCGTAGGATTCGTAATACTATTCCCCCTCTTAAGAATCTTTAGTCTAAAGATTTATTCGTTTATCTATATCTTAGGCTTTCTTTATTTTTTTATTTTCTTTTCTCGCTATAAGTCTTCTACTATACCTCTAAAACGAAAGCGCGATTCGTAAAAGACTAAGCGTAAGTCTCTAGGTATAAAGATTAATTTACTAGATATCGCGATATCTATTTCTTATTCGTAATATTTACTTCTAAATACTTAGTAAAAGGCTAAAGAGCCTAAGGTAGTATATTATATAGCCTTAGGTTTTTTACGTTATAGTAAATATTATTATACCGAGTATACTAGTTACGATACTAGTAGTCTTAAAAATTTTAACTATTAGTTTTTTTTTAATTATCTTATATACTTACTAATTTTTTCTTTAGTTAAACGTCTTCGACGTACTCTAGATAAAGTGCGCTTCGAACGTACGGCCTTTAAGAATTAGCTTTAAAAGGCGGCCTCCGGTCTTTCTCGTATTAAGAAGTAGTAGAAGTTGCTTAAGTATTATACTATTCTAATACTATAGCGTAAGTCGGATGCAATTAATATACTTAGAAAGTTAGAAGCGCTAGAGACTAGGGATGCCTCTAACTTTAAAGATACTAAAAAGGGGCGATTATTAAAGTATTTACGTAGTAATATCTTAGCTAATAGTGCTATAGAGTTATTCTAGTCTATTAGATCTCCTAGTATTAGTTCGGGTTCTACGCTACCCGAGAATTCTAGGTTAGTTAATTAAGCGCGGTTATCTTCGTTTATTAATTTTAACTTTAGATTCTTTGTGTATAACGAGTCGGCGGCGTTAGTCGATCTAGGTTTTGGCGATAGAACTTATTAATAAGTTCTTAATAGTTATAGAGTTCTAGTAGTTTTTAGATATTATTCTAATCTTCTTTCTATTTAAGAAGGTATTGAAACTAACCATTAATATAGCTACTATCTAGAACTTATTCTACGTTCTACTTTCTATTTTTATTAACGTCTAGATTTTCGGGTATTATTTTCTCTATATAGCGAATTAGTGCGGCGTCCTAAGGTACCAGCTTAAGTAGGGCGACGTAAAATACTAGATATATCCGTATAGTATCTAGTAATTTAAGGCGGAAATTAACCTTTCTAATTTATTTCTCGATTTTAAAGGGGCCGACTTTTTTAAAATCTAATTTTTTACTTAGTTAGTCGTTCTTTTTTTATTTAAAATTTTTACTAAGGAGATAAACTTTATTTTTTCTTTTTAGCTTTAGCGCCTCCTAGTATTGTCTATTATAGTATTTATCTATTTATAGGGCTATAAATTCTAGATCTAGGTATATTTATTCGTAGAGTATCTTTAGCTAGTCCGCTTTAAAAATTTCTTTTTAGGCTAATAACTCGCTTAGTATTAAATATCTATAGGCTATTAATTCGTACCTATAGTTAGCGTAGAACGGAGATTCTTATATAGTAGATACCTTTAAATTATTATAAGTGAACTAAGTAAGTAAAAGTAGCTCGACCTAATTATTCTATACGTAATTAAGGTAGTAGCGTAGATATTACTTTAGCGTCTAGTTTATTCGTTCCGTCTAGCCGTCTATTTATAGATATACCGTTATAGAGAGCTTATATTTAGCGCTAAGCTATTAAGTAAGCGATTACTAAAATCGGGATATAAATAATCGATTTCTATCTAATATAAGTTCTTCTAGTAATCTATAGTTACTAAAAATTATTCTAAGAAACGTATAGGCGAGTTTTTTTATATTTATTAATTTAAAAAATAGTAAGTAGTAGGCGTATTTCGTTATTCTATTAACGATAACTAGGATTAAGTCGTACTTAATCTTAGTAAGTAATTCTCTTAACTTAGGCAGATCTATAATAAAGTCTAGTAAGATAGACTACTAAGGGCACTTTAGTACTAGTAGTAGCTAAAGCTATCTATAGAGTATATATCTTATAGCTTTACTTCTAATATAGAGGTCGTATTACGAGACTACCTATTAAATAATTCTTTTAAGTTTTAGAAAGTAGTAACTTCTTATAACTCGCTCTATTATCTTATCTATTTCTTAATAATTATATACTAGGGTTTTATATATATCTTTTATAAGTTCTTTCCGTAGTTTAACCGGGACGTAGACTAATTCTAAAAATAGAATTATACTATCTACGTTTTTAATTACTTAGGGATTATTTTTAAGTTCTTTAATTTTTTAAGCTATTATATTATCTACGTAGGCTTCTCGAATTTTACGCTTCTATTTATTATCTTTAAGGCGTATCGCTAGGGCTAGTTATTAGACTAGAATAAGCGAGTTATTTAGTTCTTTCTTAAGCTATATTTATTCGATACTATAAATAGTAGTAACCTAGCGGCTATGGCTAGCGGATATAAAAGACTCGTCTTTTTATATATTAAGTACTATAGGTTATAGACCTAGCTTTTTCTCGATATAGTTAGCTTATCTACTTAGTACGTCTACGCGAGTGTTTTTAGATTTCTTTCTATAGATAATTTTTATATCGTATAATACTAGTTCTTTAGCCTATCTAACCTATCGTCGGTTTAGTTTCTTAGTAATAGTAAAATACGATAGGTTCTTATAGTCGTAATATATTATAATTTAGTATTTAGCTCCTTCTAGATAGTATCTCTATTCTTTAAAGGCCGTAATAATAGCTAGAAGTTTCTTATTATAGATATCGTAATTCTTTTCGGGGCCTATTATTTTTCTTAAATAGAAGGCGATAGAGTATAGTCTATCTTACTTATCTAGCTAGCTAAGAACTACTTTAATAGTATAGTTGAAGGCGTCGGTCTTAACTATAATAAGTAGATTTAGGTTATAGATACCTAGGACTAATACTTCTATAAATATACGCTTTAGTAAGTTAAAGGCTATTTATTATCTTTTCTTCTATATAAACCCGTGTTTTTTCTTAGTTAAGTCTATAAGAGGTATTAACACCTTCATATAGTTTAGAATAAACTTTCGATAAAAGTTAGTAAATCTAAGAAAGAATTATACTTCTTTAATAGTTCTTAGCGTAGGCTAATCTCTTATTACGTCTAGTTTCTTATCGTCTATACTAATATATTCTAGAATAATAATAAATCCTAGGTACTTAGTCTTCTAGATATACTACTCGCTTTTTTCTAGAGTAACTTAGAGGTTTCGCTCGTCTAAGGCCTTTAGAACTTTTCTTATATACTTAGTATATTCTTCGAGCGTTTTTAAGTAGATTAGAATATCGTCTAGGTAAGCTAAAGCGAATATATCTAAATACGAATATAGCGTATCGTTAACTAGGCTCTAGAAGATAGCCGGTACATTAGTAAGTTCGAAGGGTATTACTATATACTTATAGTAGCTAAATTAGGTTCGGAATACTATTTTCTATTCTTTACCTTTCTTAATATAGACTAGGTAGTAGCCTTCTTAAAGATCTAACTTTGTAAAGTACTTAGTATATCTAAGTTTATTCTATAGTTCGTCGATATAAGGTAGTAGGTAATAGTTTTTTATCGTAATATCGTTTAGCTATCTATAGTTAACGTAGAGGCGGAGCTTACTATTCTTCTTTAGTATAAATAGAATTAAATATCTAGCCGGTAATAACAATAGGCGGATATAACCTCGTTCTAGATTTTTATTAATATATTTCTATAGTACTTTAGCCTCTTTCTTAAATAAGAAGTATATAGACTTAAACGCTAGCTACGCTTCTAGAAGTAGAAGTATCTTATAATTCTATAGTTAATATTCTAGTAGCTATTCTTTACCTCTTTTCTAGAATATTCTTAGTATATTCTAGAACTATTATAGAACGGTTTCTAATTCCGGTATAGATACTAATTTATTCGAAGTAGGCCTTATAATTCTATTAAGGTCTACGTTAACCTCGACTACTAAAATATCTTATTTAATAATATCCGTCTACTTATACGCAGATAGATCGTATCTTTTATAAATTCTCTAGGGATAGTCTCCTTTAACTAGCTTTAGAACGTTATTATCCTCCTAGTAAAGACCCTATATTATACGAGCTAGGATTTTCTACTCGTGTTCTAGGCTTATTTTAATAAAGATTATATACGCCTTTTCTTCTTAGTTTCTTATTCGCTTTAATATATCTATTAAGATTTTTTAGATATCTAAGAAGTCTTTCTTAATCGTTAGTATTTTTCTAGTATTTACTAGATATCTAACGTATTTCTTATTTAAAAAGGTAACTATTTTTTTCTTTTATTAGATATACGGCTCGTAGGTTTCGAACTATAGAATTTCTAGAATAATATTATATTCTAATATAGAGATTATGTTAAGTATAATTTTCTTTATATATTTCTTAATAGTAAGCTTTACGGGTTCTATTTTAACCCGAATCTACCCTTTATTATAAGAGGCGGCGAACCTATCTACCGTTTTTAGTAAGTAGGAGTAGTCTTTTCCTATAAGTCTAATATTATTTTAGGTAATAAAGATATAGCTAATAAAATTACCTTCTACTCCGCTATCGAGTATAGCTATTACGGTTCGTCCGTAGATAGTTACTAGTATTCTAAGAACTTTTTCTAAGGTATATATACTATTCGGTATACGTAAAACCTAGTTAAGGGACCTATTCGACGGCCCCTTCTAGGATTTCTAAATAGGGGAGTCGTCTAGTTTTTTAACCTAGATTAACTATAGATTTTATTATATATATAATTTTTCTATTTATTAACTTATAGGTATACTTACTTCTAATAAGTTTAGTTACTATTATTTAGCTATCTTCGCTAATAGACCCGGTTCTTTCGTACTTAGTATCTAAAGGTTAGACGGTTAAGTTTCTCGTCGGGAATCTACTATAGTATATAGTTCTAGATATTACTATTCTGTACTAGTAGAGAATTCTCGCGAGTTCTTAAAGAAAGTTATAGTTCGCTTATTCGCGTATAGAGATTTCTTAGTAGTAGCGTATAAGAAGTATCGTATCTATAGTTACTAAAAGTTTATATCTTTTTTTATCTTATTCGATTCGAGTTTTCTAAAGTATATCTTAGCGCTATTTCTAGATAACCGTTAGAGCGAGGCTTCTTTAATACGAAACCTATATTATCTAGATATAGTTACTTTATTCGTTCTATAGATAGCTACTAATATCGTATCTCTCGACTAGAACTTCTAGTTCGGCAAGGGTATTCTATTTATTAAATAGTATTAGAGTATCTTCTAATTATATGCTATTCTTACTTTTAGTTATACTTTTATAAAATTCTTCTATACTACTATTAACGAGTTCTTAGTCTAGGAGAAAATTATTAATAAGGTCTTTAACTTCTAGTATTTCCTTATTATATATAACTAGGTTTAACTATTAGAGTTCGGAGAAGTACTATTCGGTAGCTTACTTATCGCTCTAGTAGATAGTATAGTTATTGTTAAAGTAGGCGGTCTAGTTTATAGCTATATAGTTAACTTTCTTACTTATAGTAGATATAAAGCGGGGTTTTTTTTCTTTCTAGGTAGTACTAGCGGTAGTTTTATCGGGTTTATTTTATTATAGGTAGTAGTATTAGGGGTTCTACTTATCTTCGTAGTAGATATAGAGTTCTTAGTTAAAGTATTCTATTTCTTACTCCGTCTACTAACGTTAGGGTCGTTGTTTATAGTTCTTATCGTTTCGTTAAGTAGTATCTAATTCTATAGCGTCGCCTCCTTCTTAAGTATATTTAGGGTATATAGGGCGTAAAGTATTAGCTTCGTAGTTATTTTCTTTATAGCGTTCCGTCTATTACTCAAAGAGGTAGTTATTATATTTAATTACTAGCTTAATAAGTTTGTTTAGCGTTTTAGGGTCGTTCTAGATTATAAGTTAATCCTTAACTTTTTCCTTAAGTCCTCGGTAGTAGTAATCTATAAAGGCGCGGTCCGACTAGTCGTCGAGATAGGCCGTGGCCTTCTAGAACTCGGTAGTATACTTAGCTACTAAGGTTTTCTATTAGATATTTATAATAGCTCGGCGTGCCTTATATATTTTATCTAGATCACCGAAGCTCTATTTAATTTAGTTAACGAAGTATTTATAGCTAGAGAAGATCTTACTAGTATCTTTCTTCTATTAGCTTAGCTTCTTGCTTATATAGTTTCTAAGATAGAGTTTAAACTACTAGACTATAATATCGCGTAGATATATAGTAGCGAATATAATCTTTCGATTCTTACTTTCGAATTTACGAGAGTTAAAGAAGAAGTAAAGATTAAATTAAGATAGAAAGGTTTAGAGCTTCTTTTAATTACCGTAGAAGAAATTAAGTTTAGCCGTCTTTATAGTAGTTTTTTTAACTTAGGCCGGCGACTCGTTTCTAGACGTAAGGTCCGTCGGGGGAGTCGTAATAGGAGCTAGTACCGGAGCGAAAATAGCTTAGTTACGGAGCTTATTTACTTATTAATAGAGCTAGGTATTCTCGTTAGTCTACTTCTAAAGTTATCCGCGTAGCTCGCCGATCTAGCCCTATATGTCTTAGATAACCTAAAAAAGATCGGCTATAATTAGCTATAAAAAACCGTTATTATTTATATTAACGTCGTTTATTATATTACTTAGTTAGTATTAAGTATTAGGTAATACTACTTTTTTATTAGTTATTTCTCTCCTCGGAACTACCTTCTCTTATAAGAATAGTAATTAAAGTATAACGGCGGCCTCTTCTACTAGGCTTTAGAATTACCTAGTAGGGTTAAGTAACGGTAGGTTTATCTTAAAGAATAAGAGAAGGGTAAAGAATTAGAATAATAGATAGTAATTATATAATAGATTAGAGCGCGGTACGTATTAGGCTTATTATCTCTAATAAGTCTATATTAGAATCTTAAGTTAACTACGAAGGTTAAAGTACTATCTAATAAGTATATCTATATACTATAGGAGAGTTATAATAATCTAGATTAATATAGCTAGATTAAAGTAGCTAGATTAATAGTATTAGATTAGTATTCTTAGATTAAGTTAATCCTAGTAGGTCTTTATAGGGCTTATATAACTCGGGCGCTAATACCTACTTTCTAGAATCTGACTTTTAACTTTCTTCTACGAATAATAGCGATATCTATCTTATTTATTATCGCATAACGTGCTTCTCTACCAGTTTTCTAGATTCTACCTGCGACCCTTACTAAGGAAGTATTATACCGCTAGACTATAGTTCCTTACGATTATAGCTTTAGCCTTTTTATGCGGGAATCGTTTTCTTAAGAAAGTTATTTTTCTACGGGATTCTATTGCACCGTCTACTTTCTAACTAAGCTCTTTAAGCGCTATTTCCCTGTTATTAGTATTCCCCTATAGGATTTCCTCCCGTAAGGGTTCCTATCCCTTAAGGGATATTTACCCGTGCGGGACTAACGCCCGTGGGGTTCGTAATAAAAATAAGCACCCTAACTTTAGTAATAAAAACTAGTCAAATACCTTATATTAATTAGATACTACTAGTTAAAAGCTAACCCCTATATTCTTATATACTAAGATGGAGTAATTATTATTATCTACGTTAATAACCTAATTCTAATTTATAAGGATAAAGCGAAAATTATATCTATAAAGAAGAAACTTAGCTCTAAATATAACCTATAAGATTTAGAACTAATTAGCTTCTACCTAGGAATAAAAGTTATAAGAGATCGTAAGAATTAAGTTATATAGATTAACTAAGAGTTATATATCTAAAAGATTCTATATACTTACTATATAGAGACCTATAAGCCAAGCTCGATTTCTATAAGTCCTACTAAGGCTTAATTACTACCTCGATAAGAAGAAGAAGTACTAAATAATCTCTAAATAGAATACTAGTCTTTAATTAGTTCTCTTAGCTATATAGCTAATATAACTAGAGTAGATATTATCTTTATAACTTATAAACTTTATTAATTTATTTCTAATTCTATAGATTAACATCTAAGCGCTACCTATTAGATCCTACGATACCTAAAGAAATACTAGAATCTTATAATTAAATTTAGTGCAACTAAATCTAGACTAATTAACTTTTATAGATTTACTAATATAGCTTATACTAATAACTCGGATAATAGAGCTAGTACTTAAAGATATATATTCTTTGCTACTAAAGAACTAATATTATTTAAATTAAGTAAATAGCTAGATATTACTACGTCGTTAACCAAAGCCGAATATATTAGAATAATAAACGCTACTAAAGAAGTAATCTAGATTAGAAAGCTACTCGAGGAACTATACTATACTAAACTAGATCTTTATCTAATCTAAATTCTTAGAGATAATTAGCTAGTAATATCCTTAACTAAGCCTAACCGTAAAGATCACTCTAAAATTAAATATATTAATTTAAAATACTACTTTATCCGTTATTAGGTTAAAAATAGTATTATTTACTTAGATTATATCCTAACTAGCTATATGGCTGCTAACGGACTTACCAAGGCACTTACTCCTAATAAGTTTAAGTAATTTATATAATAAATTAGTCTATCACCTGCCCCTAGATTAGAAACTATTTTACCTTGATTTTCCACTATTAATGCGATTATTATATACCTCTACTACTTTAATAGTAGCTATAGATTAGGATTTTAACTAATCTAGAGGGTGTAATAGAAATTAAGATTAGCTATAACCTAATCTATAATACTTATGTATTAGGTTTTATACATAAGTTCGACTATTATAGTATTAATACCGTTTTTAATATTTGTTATTAGTCTAATAATTTGTTAACTACTTTTATTTAGTTGCAAATAGTCTCTAGTTATTCTAGAATTTAGTTATTTATTCACTTATTATAATTAATTCACTCATTTTATTTCATCAGATAGTAGTAATTTTAAACCACAAACGTAGTTTAGAAATTACTACTAAAGAATGGATATAGTTTATTATAACTCTTACTAATAAGATATATTTCTATCTTAATTTTTAAGAATTTTATATATATTACCACTATGCGTATGCTCTTATTACTACTTATAGTAATAGGACTTTAGATTATATTAGAGACTATTATTTAGCCGTAAATTACTATAAATACTACTATAGCTCGCGCTTTTTACGACTATTTTTAGTAAATTCAATACCCCTAGATAAGGATACTAAGTTAACTACAGCTAAAATAGCTAAAAAGGGCCTAGAAGATCTCGAAAAAACGCGCGTAAGCGTCATTTAACTACCTATTAGCAACTACGGTAGGCCTAGTAGCGCGAGGAAACTGCTAAAAGATAGTAAGGGAAGAATATTTTAAAAGAATTTAGTGAGAATAACGAATTTTTAGACGAGTTCACGGCTTTTTCGATAAAGTAAACGAGCTGGAGAGTATTTTAGAAGAATCTAGTTAAGAAATTAACCAGGAGAATCTACTAGCTAAACTAGACGATTAAAACGCTTTAAAAATCGAGCAAAACGGCTCTAAAATCGAGTAGAATGACTCTAAAATTAACTAAAACGAAGGAATTTAGCCTAGAGTAGAGTAAATTAGTAAAATTCCATAACTACAAGAGGAATCTACTATAAAATAACGCGAATCTAGCTTAAATACGTAAATTACTAGCCAAAATAATACTAGAATCGACTAAAACAAAATCCCTTACCTAGTATAGAGTAAATTAGTAAAATATCTAAAATACTAGCTAAAATACGCTTTCTAGGCTAGTACTTAGCAAAGGCATAGGGTCTAGTTAATAAAGTAACGACTATATGCTTTATTTTATAACCCCCTCGCGTAATTTAAGGCGTTCCGCACTAAAAATATACCCTAGTGTAAGAAAGCAAGCTATTTGCCTAGTAATAACTAGATAAGTTACTAGAAGCGAGGATAAACTTATGTAATTAATAAATCTTCTATCCTATTATAACTAGTTATTAGATATTAATAAGTAAGCTTATATAAGCGTGGCTTATTATTATAGCACTATATTATTATCTTAGGTATTAAACAAATGCCTAAGGTATATAATAGGCTTACCTAGAGAGCTACTTAAGTGGTAAAGTACGGTGGCAAACCTCAGTAGTAAAATTTACCACATAAATTCAGTAGTAAATAACTAAACGGATATAAGTCATATTATAAATCTTTTTATATATTATTAAAGTTCAGCAATTTACTAAGATATTATATTTTGAAAAATTATTTACCAAGATAGCACTAAAATCACCGAAATAGTAGGTTTTTTTACTATAGCTATAATTTTACTATTTTACTATATTTATTAAGCTTAAAAGTATTATCAATTTTATTATATTTTAAATATAGTATTTATAGAAAAATAATAGATTTTAATATAAATATATTAAGATATTAAAGTAAGAAATAAAACTAGAAAATATAATAAAAACTACTATATACTTAAATATAAGTAATAGAAAAAGATAAAATTTTTATTAATTTTTAAAAATTTTATCTAATATTTTAGTAATTTTAGTACTACCTTAGTAAATTATTTTTAAAAATATAATATTTTAGTAATTTTTTTACTATTAACGTACTTTATAAGCGAATTAGTTATATAAGCGAATTATTTGGGCATTTCTTAGTCCTATAGACAACACCACCATCTTCTTGCATTATAACACTACTAGCTAATTTTATATAATAATTATATTATACAATGGTTCTCGAGTGCTGGGTAAGTCCTTACGTTATGCCTAGTTAATATACACCTTCTATAGCGGTACGGAGCTCGACTTGAAGCCTCTAGTGTCATATTACTATCCTTACTTTAAGCAGCTTCTAGAGGTGCTATAGGCTCCTATAATAGCTTAACTACCTCCTTAAGTGTAAGACTCTCTCTTTAAGTAATATACTTAACTTTAACTACTTTTACATTACGAGCCTGCACACGCTCGAGTTGCTCTACCATAATTACTATTGCTTATAATGCCAACTTAGTACTCTTTGCCATTTTTTTTATTGCCACCATCGTAGGTAACGTGGATTATTATTTAAGATTATATTATTGACGTCTTATAGCTCTCTACTACTTCTTAATCTGGCGCACCGTTTTAGCTGTATTAGTCACTGAATTTATTAAGGAAGAACAGGGCTCGGCGAGCGGTAATAGAACGTTAATTGCACCTAATCTATTAAGCACCTCTATAGGATTAAATAGAAAAATGCTGGTAGCTCTAAAGGCGCTTTTAATACTACTATTACTTAGCACTTTAAGACGAGTAGTAGCGTAGATCTAAAGAAAGTTATCTATATTAACGTAGTTCTAGCTATTACAGGCTAACATCTTTACCCCTCGATAATAGTGCCTCTTAACTGTGCTAAAGTAAGCAACATCCAATAGTTATAAAATATGCGAAGAATATAATAGTAGCTATAATAGAATAATATTATTTTTCCTTATATAAGTCTTAAATAGCTCTAAATAGTGGCTACTATGTCTATCTATAATAAGGAGTTATTTAGTGCCTTTAGTATATTGCTTCGTATAAGGATTAAACACCTCTATAAACTATATATAGCCTAATCTATTATTAGACTATCCGGTTTCGCTATAGGCAATTACCTAGTTATCTAGAAGGCCTGTGTCCTTACTAAATTAGATATTCTAAAACACATTCCCTTTAGTAATAACTATAGCCGGTATACAGTATTTAGCTATATTTATATACTTAATAACTGTTATCTAGTCATAATCGCCCGGCTAAATATAGTATTTAGGGCTATCTACTACTATTATAACTTTAGCTATACTAATATTACCTCTTAGAAAGTCTATCTTATCTATATTAACGTATCCCACAAGCGAGCGGACCACCCAAGCGAGCGGACTACCCCATCAAAGCTTAATCGCTTTAAGTACGAATAACTCCACAACGCCTTGGATAATTAACTATCTATAATAGAGAGCCTATTCTACAGTAGTTTGCGCATCTTTTTGACATGTGCGAGAGTTGTGACGAGGCTTACCGTATTACCCATATCGCCGTCGCTTCGTCGCAGGCCCATCCGATTGCGTACCACCTTCGCGCGTTTTCGTCGAAATCTGCTGGTTAACAGCATTTTTATCGACTAAATCCTGCCCAGCTTAAATCGTTAGCGTCCCGCACTTCTAAATCCGCTTTTTTGCCGCTTCTTGCGTCTCGTTA
>JAJJID010000311.1:0-46834 GCA_022204955.1 Macrophomina pseudophaseolina | reverse complement strand
ACTTATCGAAATGTGGCTAGGTTCAACTTGGATCCTGCTGTGATCCAGCAAGACTTGGCCAACGATCGCCCGATATGGCCACTTTCCGTGTACGCCCCAGCAAGGTTGGGGCCACGGCACTTGATCGAAGGCCCGGTCATGGAACAGAGCTTCGAGGAAATGCGCTTGCGCTACTACGCCGCCATGCGATCGGGAAATCCTCAACAAGCTGTCAGTGAAATATGAAAAAGAAAAGTAAAGAGGGCATCCTAACCACGACAATTACAGGCGCAAGAGGAAACTCAACTGGGTGCTCAAATGAACCAGCAAATTCAAAATATTCTCAGCAATTTGGATGGCGCTTGCCAGTATGTGCAGGACGGTGAGAATATTCATCCCAACCGACTCGACATCCCTAAGCAAGCCGGCCAACCTGGAGGATATCAAAATCAACCACAGCAGCAGCAACAACAACAACAGCCTGGCGCTTTCGGGCAGAGCAATGCTGCATTCGGTCAACCCTCGGCATTCGGCGCAGCAGCAAAACCAGTACAAGGGACAGCATTTGGGCAACCGAGTGCATTTGGTGCTGCTGCCGGTCAGCAGCAAAGCGCGTTTGGGAGGCCCTCGGCATTTGGAGCTGCTGCAGGTCAACAGCCAGCCCAGTCAGCTTTCGGGGCTCCATCTGCCCTCGGCGGCGCAAACCCAGCGTTTGGAAAGCCGGCGTTTGGAGCCCCCTCTGCTTTCGGTCAGGCTGCAAATCCAGGCACAGCAGCAGGTTCTGCACCAGCTTTCGGCCAACCTTCGCAGCCCGGTGCATTCGGACAACCTGGCGGTGGGGCATTCGGCGCCAAACCAGCTTTTGGTCAACCGGCAGGTGGCACAGCTTTTGGCCAACCCTCACAACCGGGTGGTGCAGGAGCGTTTGGAAAGCCGGCGGGAGCGCCAGGATTCGGCCAGCCAGCATTCGGCCAAGCAGCTCAGCCAGCTGCAAGCAGTCCGTTCGGCCAGCTCGGTCAGCAGCAGCAGCAGCAACAACAGCAACAAGGGGGGTTTGGGCAGGCAACCAACCAGCAACAAGGGAGTGGAGCATTCGGGCAGCAGCAGCCCGCCGCAAGCGCTTTCGGGCAAGCCGCTGCAAAGCCTTCCCCATTCGGAGCCCTGTCTCAGCCTCAGCCATCAAATGCCTTTGGCGCACCGGCACAACAAGCATCAGCGTCTCCTTTCAGCCAGCCCGCAGCAAACGGCTTTTCAGCACCTCAGTCAAATGGTTTTAGCCAACAACAACAACAGCAGCAGCAGCCCTCTAACATCGGTGCCGGCGTGCCTGGCGTCGTAGCTGGCGCCGATATCTCGACATACACCACTCGCCGCGCTGACGGCCAACTCACAAGCTTCAAGGGCCAACCCGTGCAGTACTTCGACGGTGAGCCTAGCTACCGCCGTCCTGATAATGGCCAGTGGGAGCGTATCTGGCTACCGGATGGCCCGCAAGCAGAAAACCCGTACGCCCATGCTGAGCCACAGGTGTATGGGGAAGCGCTGAGGGAGGCGTACGAGTACCTTAGCAAAACGGGGACGTTCAAGGATGGGATTATGCCCGAGGAACCGCCGCCGCATGCGTTATGCGGGTTTGATGTGTAGAGCTGGATGAGAGACTAGTTGGGTAAGCAGAAAGAGGGTCGAGGGAAAGCGGGAATTCAAGTTCTGCTTCGGAGGGAGGCTATACAACATCGGATCTTTTTCTTTCTTATCTTCATTCTCGCGCATTGGTGAAGTACCTGTGAAGTTCGAGCTGGGTCTGGAGGGGAACACGGCGTACGCACTCCTAGTTCTGGACGAAAAGGAAGATGAGTACTTCGAGGCTGCGAATCACAATTCTCTTTCAGTCCGTCCTTATGTGACGGGCGATGACACTCGCGCGACATCCCGAATAGCTTTATCATAACTGACAAAAAAAAAAAAAAAAAAACTACAAAACAGCCAAGCGTTTTCCTAGACCTTGCACCCGTACAACTGACGATACCTAATACACAATCCCTCGATCGTACACGCGTCCGGATACTCCGCCAGATCTACCACCTGATAGTACCAATCCTTCAACGGATCCTTTGTCGAGCGGCAGCCTCACCACCACGGCCGTACTGTGATAGGGATACCTCGTTGAGGCACCAACCAGCTGAGCGAATGACCTTGGCTTCATTGCTATTATGGATAAACTTTCGTCGAAAGACTCCTGTCTCTACCAAGGAAAAGCCACCGGCCCTTCATGTCTCCAGCACACCGCAGAAAGAAAGTTGATCGATTTAGATGCATAGCCGGGCGTTGCCGGCCGTGGCTCTTCGCATTGCGTCCGACCTTCCATCTATCAGACCCGCGACTTCGCCCGGACCCCACCGGCCGGCCTTGTCTACTTGACGAACCGCCTCAGCCGCCTCTTCTTCCCTAACACCTCCCCTCCGTCGAGCCTCTGAACCCACGGCCGCTCCTCAACGTCCACGTCCATCTCGCTGTCTTCTGCGCTGCTCCCGCCTGCCCGCTTGCGTGCCTCCGCCGCGTGCAAGTCCTCCAGGTACGCCCACCCGGGCGTGTCCATGCCCGTCCCGAGCACCAGCAGCGTCCGCTCGGGGACAAGGTCTTGAACCAGGTGCTCGCACGCAGCAGGAACGAGGACGTGCAGCGTCTGGGCGGCCGCGTCGATGCTACGGACTAGGCCAAGGGCGACGAGGTGCGTTTGCTGTGGCGAGAAGGGCTCGAGGTGGCCAAAGTGCGCGCCAGGCGAGACGTACGGGATGTTCTCGGCTGGGGTGCGGAGGATGGAGATGGGCGAGGCGTCGATCGTGGCGGTTGAGGCGAGGACGACGATGCCGACGATGGAGCCGTTGAGGAGGGTGGCGAGCGTGCTGGGTGGAGGTGCTTCGCCGAACTGCATGATAGCGAAGAAGTCGCGGGCTGGCGTGTCGGGGGCGGCGTATGAGAGGGCGTAGGGCTTACGTGCGGTGAGCGGGGTGGGGTCCCATGATTGGTGCGGCGAGCCTTGTATCGGCGCTGCGAGATGAAAGTATGAGAGCATTTGCATGTCCCGGAACTCAGCGGCGGTGCGGGCAGGGATGTTGCCGGAGGGTTGGGAGGGGATTATGTGGAAGCGGAGAACGGAGGCGGAGGCTGAGGCCGCTTGAAGGGCGTCGAGAGAACGGCCGGGCTCGTCGGTGGTGTAAATGACGTCGGTGAGGGACAGGCGGGCGATGAGGGAGGTGAGGATGTGGAGGCCTGTGCCGATTATCCAGCCCGGAGAGTTGATGATGATAGGGCCATGGGTGTTGCCGAATGTAAGGTGTTTTTGGTAGTGGGTCATTAGATCTACAGCGCATTCGATGAGGTGTTCAGGATTGTCCTTTGGGCTGTTGGCGCCGATGTAGTGCGCACGGACAGTCCTCTGGTGGGAGCCGGTGTTGGCGCTGGGATGTGTGAAAGGTGGTCCGAAGATAGGTTGTCGAAGCTCGACGAGGGATATCTGTCCTGGAGGGGAGTATTCTGGTTGACCAGGGTCGAGGTCAAGTAGGAATATCGAATGGTCGTCCGTCTTCATTGCTTCACGGTCGATAGTAAACATCCTGTTTAGCAGCATCCTGACGAAAGTGGATTTGCCAGTATTTTTCGGACCACAGATAAACACACGCTCATGGAAATCAGATCTACTCTTTGACGAAGCAGAACAGACCTTATCTATTGCTTGGTGCCATTTGGGAGGAATCTCAAGGTGGTAGAGCGGTCTACTCAAGGCATCGTCAGATAGCCTATGTATCTGCACATTGTGTCAGCTCAAAATCAAATCTTACAGAGAGAAATTAAGTTTACGTTCTCAAATGACCAGCGCTTCTTGTGGTTCTTCAGAAAAGAGGTATCAGGCGTGTCTGCGGCTTTCCATAGCCGACCTTGAAGGGGAGACAGTTTTTCCAAAGAGTCCAGCTCGCAGGTAACGGACTTCAGTTCAACCTCTGCACCATCCGGCGATAGGCACTGGACGACTGGGAGCGCATGACTAGCAGGAGCGAAGACCCTATAGGCTTGTGCGCTAGGTCCGGCTCGAAGAATGGCTCCATACAGGGTAATGACGCCCCTTTTGACGAAGACATCGTAGATGCCGATATTTACGAGGGTTTCACCTCCTGCTAGGCGAATAGTCATGCCGCTAGCATTGTTCTTGATTACATTTCCGTGTTCCGGTCTCCATGAAGATAACTCAACGGTGGGTGGCGGATAGACTGAGTTTTGAAAGTCATCCCTGGGTTGCAAACTGGCGTTTACCGGAGAACTGGAATCATCTCCATCTTCTGGCCTAGGTAGATAATCGGGCTCAACATCTTCCAAGCTGTCGTCGCTCTGGCCGGCATCAGGAAGTCGAGTCGATGCTTCAAGGGCTCTTCTCCGAGCTTCTACGGCTGACACAGGCTTCTGGACCGAAGGTTCGGGGACTGTAATTGTCTCAACCGCGGCCTTTTCCCTTTCTTCTGCAGCAGATAGCAACTTTCGGGGAACCTGTGATAAGACATCCTGCTCATCTGCCACCGCTGATTTTTGCGACTTGCTCTTTTTCTTCTGCCGAGTTGCGGCGGAAACAGGCTTCTCGGGCGCAGGAGAACCGTCTGGAGAGGTGTCATTCACTGATGCCGATGCGTCATTGCTCAGTTGCTGTTTCCTTGCTCTTAACGCTGCGGCCGCACTCTTTGGGGCTACGCGCAGATGGCTGTCAGACGCATTAGATCACACAACACGGTATCTCTAGTAATACATACGCTCAGAGGAGGCGTCAGAGCCGGAGTGGTGGTCGGCCTTCCTCTTTTTGACCATATTACCAGCAGTCGTTTTGAGTTGACAGTGCAGGTGCGACGGCAGCGGGAAGAATTGCTTTGACGTGGGGCGAGCGCCAGACGATGGAGATTGATCAGATTAGATTGATCGACAGTCACCGCCCTCGGCGACCCACGCTCCAAAACACCGAGCCCTCTCGAAAAAGTTTCGGGCGCGTCGCGCATGCAACCGACAGCCTCCAAGCTTCCACAATGTCCGCAGTGAAGAGAACCCCAATCCCGCTGCCCGGCAAGGCTGGCGCAGCCACCAGTACACCTTCCAAACCCCCGAAGCCCACCTCCAAGCCAATCCCACAGGATGACGAAAGCTCTAGCGAAGAGAGCAGCGACGAGAGCAGCGACGAGAGCAGCTCTGGTTCGGACAATGCGAGCATCGCCGCGAAGACGAATGGTAACAGCAAGCCGGAAGTGAAGAAGGCTGCTACTGCACAGCCTGCAAGTTCATCCGAGGCGAGCGACAGCAGTGAAGAGGAGGAAGACGACGAGGAAGAAGAAGGAGAAGAAGAAGAGGAAGAGAGCAGCGATGAAGCGGAGCAGGAGGAGAATCGCGCCGCACCCAAGAAGACCGAGACGGCCAAGGCTACTGCTACTCGCAAAGAAGCAAGTGAGAGCGGGAGTGGGAGCGAGGAGTCTGAGAGTGAGAGCGAGAGCGAGGAAGATACTGCGCCGAAAAGCGCTCAGACGTAAGCCCGCAGCACACCAGTTCACGGTGCAGAGACTTACAAATTAATAGTGCAAGCTCCGCAAAACTACAGACCACACAGTTCCGCACTAGTACTTTCGAGCCCCCCTCGGGCTTCAAGTCTGCCAAGCCCGGCCTCAGCTCTTCCTCAAACCTCGCACAGCTCCTCCACTCGACAGATCTCTCGCAAAAGCAAATATGGCACATCACCGCTCCTGCGGATATCGATATAAAACAAATCAAGCAGTTCGTTCGAGGCTCGCTGAAGAAGCCTGCAATCGAGCACAAGGACGTAGGTTACGCGTTCATTCCGGGGGAGAAGAGCACCAGCGTAGCGGCAAAGCTTCTGGTCCCAACCGAGAAGGGATATTCTGCCGGTATAGTCCTCCATCATTCTCTCCTTACACACGCTTGACTGACTTACCTTGGCAATAGTACCTGCGGAGATATCTGAAACCCTGCATCTTCAGCAGATTGTGAACATTCCCAAGCTCTCAGCTAAGAAAGCCGACTCCGCGCACACCACTGGTGCTACACAGAAGTTCGTTGAGCGTCCGGAAAAGCCCGCAAGACCACAGCCCGAGGGACTGCGCATGCGCTTCAAACCGTACGGCTACAGCGGAGACATGACGGGTACAATTGGGTTTGACAACGAAGTTGCTGCCTCTGCGCCGAAGCGGAAACATGGTGACGCACCCGCAGAGACAACGAGCCCGAGGAAGTCCAGGAAGGATAAGAAGCATAAGGAAAAGTCCCGTAAAGAAGACGCAGAGGCGGGAGAGCCGATGGAAGGTGTGGAGCTGACGGTGACGAAGGATGCAGAGGAATTGGAGAAGAAGAAGAAAAAGAAGGACAAGGACAAGGAAGGCAAGAAGGAGAAGAAGGAGAAAAAGCGCAAGGAGTAATACCCGGTGGAGTTAGAACGCGGCTGACAGTGAGAACAAAGCCATCAAAAAGCATGGGTATGGAGCAGTTTGGGCTTGCCGAAAATGGGATTCACAGGGTCCAGGAGTTTAGCCGGGAACGTACAGGGCCAGCTTGGTTTTTTTTTTAGATAGCCAGCGTCGCAATAAGACGTGTGATATGCCTCGCAGGCCGTCTGCAGCGTAGACAGACGCAGCCCTAAGAGAGTTAGCAGGCGAGCTACGTAGAACTAGCGTATCTAATCTTAGGGCAGCCGTTGGAGGCTGACGGAACGATCTGATGATCAGCCTTGGCGTCTGGGGTGACGACTACTTTAAGCCACCCCTGTTGTTTTGCTGCAGTTGGCTGAAGCTGCAGAGACACGCCGCCAGCCGAGCAACGCGCTCCTATGCATGTCATGGAAAACACCACGCTCGACGCATTCGTTCCGCTCGCCCAGCCCTAGCTCCCTCTTCCCGGACGACTACCCAGCTGAGCCACTCGCCGCCGCCGCCGTCGCCGCCGTGTAAATAACCCACCATCCGCACCTGCCCTCGACGTGACCGACCGCCGCACACCACACGCGCCCCCCTTTGCGCTCCACGACTCTGCCGCAATCGGACACCGCTGATCGCCCTGCGCCCAGACCTTCACAGAGCGAAACGGGCTACGGGAGATTGTAGCGCGCCCCGACCAACGCCGCGTCGTCCGACTGCAACGCTGCCCAAGCCACAACAACACCGCAGAACCCTCGCCGCCTGCAGCCTGCAGCTTGCCGCTACGCCACGCTATATGGGCCCCAGATGGCTCGAAATTCTACCGACGAGGACGATGTGCGCTCGTTCGACCAGTCAGATGCCGAGCTCCCACCGCTGCCTTCGGACGACGACGACAGCTTCCTGCGCCCGCCCAGCGATACCGCCGATAATAGCCAGATCAGCAGCGATGGAGGGAGTGCGATTATCGAGCGCGAAATGAAGCGCAAGCTCATGGACATCGAGTCCAGCTTCCTTCCAGACCGAGACGCCGATACGGGTGAATTTTCGCAGGCCGCGACAGGAGCAGATGATACCTATGTCTTTGGCGCCTCCTCGTTGCGGCCACCTCCGCGCAATGGGACAAAAGGCAATGGGCATTCTCGGCAGTCTAGCGCCCAGAGATCCGTTCAGGCGGAGGAGGTCGCCCTCCCCGAATCGCCCCCCAGTCCCGACAACGCATACAAGACTCCCGCGCCCGGCCGACAAAATTTCGATGACGAAGAACATTTTGAAGAGGGAAGCAGCTCGTTTGAGGAGCACGCGCCCTCATCTCCAACCGACGCAGCAGCTAAGCGCTCCCAAACAAGAACAGAATCACAGGCCAGGGAGCAGACCGAGCCTACTATCGAAGTTACCCATGCCGAGAACCAGGGGCATTCGCATGAGGAGGAGACGCTGTCGCAAAAGTCTACGAGGCCGACCTCGAGCGCGTCTACAATAAAAGCCGACCTAGCGGAGAACGAGGACAACAGAGACGACGATCGGAGGTCGAGGTTCGGCGATACCTTGTCATCGACAACCACAGCTGGGCGTAGCACATCAAATACGTCCAGCGTCCGTAAAAGACCCAGTTTCTTGCGGGACAGGAGTCGGGGAGCCAGCCAGCGTTCTTCAGCGTCGTCCTTTGGCGGCAGATCAGAGTTCTCAGTCGGCGACAACCGGGACAGTTCCGATTTCGCAATTCAAACCGGTGGAGCCCTGCCTGGCTTGAGCATGCGAGGTCCTGATCGCGACTTATCCCGATTACCAAGTTTAGGAAGCATCGCCTCTTCAATTTCCGGCAACAGTGAAGGCAGGCCGCCATTCGATCGCGCACGGAGTACATTCAGCGTTGCTTCTCAAGCAGAAAATAATTTGGAACGCCTTGATGAAGAACCCAGGCCTACCTCGACCTCCCCCCCTGCCACGCCAACCACTCGACCGTTCAGTTCAGGTACCAACAACATGACTGATACGGTCATAACCAAACACGTGCAAAACATCCGTGTCCCGGACACAGTCGCGAAAGAGTACAGAGAGAAGCATGCGAAGTCTCCGGAACGGCCCTCGACAGCGTCCCAGTTTGCTTTCAGCAGCCGCACCAAGCATAACTTGACACTGAAGGAACAAAATAGCAAGATAGACAAGCTGAGTAAAGAGAACTTTGACCTGAAGTTGAAAATCCATTTCCTTGACCAGGCATTGCAAAACCGATCCGACGAGGGTGTCAAAGACATGATTTCCAAGAACGTCCAGCTCCAGACCGATTTGGCCACCGAGAAGAAAGAGAACCAAAGCCTGAGACGGAAGGTTCGGGAATTGGAGCGGAAGTTGAAGGCACAAGAGGAAGGCATTGCCGCGGCTAAAGAGAAGACATCTGGCTCGGAAGATGGTAAGAGTGAGGGTTCACATGGCCAGGCGGAAATGGAGGAGGAGATCACATACCTGCGTGAATGCTTGCAACAGACTGAGACGGAGGTTGAAAGGTTAAAGGAGGAGAATCTGGCTAAGGAAGTTGAAAAGAGGCGTATGGCGGAATACGTGAAGTCCATGGGAGATCGCCGCAATTCGGAGCCATCCGCGGGTGTTGAGGAGGCCATGGAGATGTGGAAGGACTTGCTCGAGGCCGAGACGGCCAGACGCGAGCAAGCGGACGAGGATGCCGAGCGGTTGCGCGATGAGATCCGCCGTTTGAAAGCGGAGCGCGAACAGCCTGCGCAACAAACGCCGAATACACGGAATGCCCACAACATGAGCCGTCAGAGCCGCATGTCCTACGCCCGATCACAGTCCGGATCCGATGGCACTACAGACAATCGCGCAGGTACTAGTGCAAGCAGCGTCACTCTTGTGGAACAGCTCAAGCATGAGAACGCGGAATTGCGCAGAGATCTCGGCGCTCAAACGTCCATGCTTGTTTCTCGAAACCGTGAAAGGGAACGTCTCCAGCAGGAAATCGAAGAGCTCAAGCTGTCAGTCCGTCGCGGCGCAAGCGGCTCAGTGGTCGGAGACAGTATTTTCGAACGTTCCATCTCGCGTGCGAACCACCATAGGCCATCTTCCAGGAGCAGTGCGGTCACCAGGAACAATGAGCTTGATGATGCAGAACGCGATGAATATGAGCAGAAGCAGGCAGAGCTCCGTGACCAGATTGCTGAATTGAAGATGACGAATCAAGAATTGGAGAAACAACTGAACAACACGCTGGACGAGCTGGAGCGTACAGAAGACGCGTATGCCAAGATGCATCAGGAAAGCCAAGACCTTTTGGAAGACTTGAGGAACATTCAGAAGGAACGCGACGACGCTCTGAACGCCTTGAGTCAGAAAGAAATGGAGTTTGAGGACCTTCGAGACGAGGCAGAGGGTGAAATCGACAACTATGAGCAGGAGCTTAATCGGAAGGAGCAAGACATCGAGCGCTTGATCAACGATCTCGAGAATCGCAACGAGGATTTCGAGGCTCTGCAACAGGAGATGAAGAACGTCAGTGAAAGTCTGGTGATGCTGGAGGACGACAGGAACGCCAGCCAGCGCAGGATTCAGCAGCTGGAGCAGGAATTGGAAGACGCGAACCAGGAGCTCGAATCCTTGGATCAGAAGCTGCATGAAGCTCAGCAGAAGATTGAACGCTTCGAAGTCCAACAGGAGTCTAACCAGGGCGAGATCACGTTCCTGCGCGAGGAGCAGGAGGGGGATAAAATCAGAATTGGTGATCTTGAGGCTGCTCTAAACGGAGCACAGATGAGCATTCAGGAGGAGAAGGAGCGGTACAGGGACTTGGAAGACCGTGTCTCGGAGGAGAGGAAGCAGCGTGAAGCCCTTGACAGTCAGGAGAAGGAACAAGTCCAGAAGGCCTTTGATGAGCTCAACACCCAAGCATCAAAAGCTCGCGACGAAGTGCGCCGCTTACGCAAGGAGCTCTCGTCGAAGGAAGTTGAGGCATCCACCTGGAAGCAGAGACTCGATGATCTCGAGAGCAGTCTTCGGGACGCTCTTGGTAGTTTGGACGGCACCAAGGCGAACTTGCTCAAGGTAAGCTCCGCAAAATTGTCTTCCAATCATCATTTACTCACATTAAGACAGGACGTCAACAAACTACAGAAGGATCTCGACGACACTATGATGGACCTGGATCATGCACGCACCGAGTTGGCCGAGAAGGAGCGCACACTGCGCAACAGAGACACGCTCCTTGAGAGCACTAGCTTGGAGAGCCGTAAGCTGGCTGACATGCTTGACAAGGAGCGACAGCTGCGGATGCAAGACAAGCGTCAATTTGAGCAATCTCAGAGGACGCACCAGAGCAACACCCGCACCATTCAGTCCTATGAAACGCGCATTCTGGAGCTGGAAACCTCTCGAAGCCAGGATCGCCGGCGCATCAACCAACTCGAGGCGCAGTACAAGGATCAGTTGCTTGAGCGCAACAACCTCCTGCTCGCACTGTGGAACCGTCTTTCTACCATCTGCGGCGCCGACTGGGCTCAACGCAATAGTCTCGTCAACGGCGAGCTACCTACGCTCGAAGTCATCGGTCGCAGCCTTCCGGGCTTCAGCAAGAACGTCCTCGCCGCGATTAAGATGGTCGAGAACATCATCGGCGGGTTCAAGGTGCGCATTCGGGGGATCGAAAAGGACCTGTGGAAGGAGTACCAGACGCTGGAGCACAAGCTGGACACGCGCATCAAGCACCTGGACGGGCTGGAGAAGACGATCCGGTCGGGCAGTATCGGGCTCATCCGCAACGAGACGCTCAACTCGGAGATCTCGCGGCTGAAGAGCGAGAACAAGCACCTCAAGTCGGAGCTTAACCTCTCGCGCCAGAACACCAGGTCGTCGGGTGACTCGCACCACCACCACGACCCTTCACCTCACCCTCCGCACAGCTCGCGCCTCCCCCACCGCAGTGTCTCTGGGCCCCATGGCTCGTCGAGCTCTAACCGCAACTCCATCACCGCAACCTTGCTCCGCCATAACTCGAGCACGGATGTCATACACCACCATTCTTCGGCGAACGAGAAATCGTCGTCGAATAATGCTCCTGCCCCCGTCCAGCCCACAGAGCAGCGCTGGATCCACCGCCTCAAGGAACTGGAAAGGAGGCTAAAGGCGGAGCGCGAGGCGAGGCTGCTAGACCGCAGCGGCGCGCGGAAGAGGCTTGAGGAGGGCCGCGCAGAGAACGAGGAATTGCGGCAGACGCTGGAGCGTGAGAGGCAGAGAGCGGAGAATGGCGGGACGGAGAGCGGGAGGAGCAGTCCAAGCCATGCGGCTTTTCCAACAATTGGGACGAGGTAATAGAGCGAGGTGATGGAGGGTTTGGTGAGTCGTTATTTCTTTTTGACATGAATTCGTACACGCTTGTTTGACCCTTCTTTTCTTCTGTTCTTGTCATTTGTTTCGCCGTACCCTTGTTCACTCCGTCTCTAGTGTATTATGCCTGCCCAAAAGAGAGAGATTGGGGAATTTGGCGCCTTGAAGGAGTCTTTCATGTTCTTCCTTTCTTTTTTACTCCCTTGGAGGCTGGGTTACTTCTTTTTGTTCTTTTATAAGATTTTTGAGAAGAGGTGAAGTGCAGAGAATAAGTAGGAGGGCGGTTTCCTGTTCATTCTTGTCCTTGAAGTTTTCCTTCTTTTTCCTCCTCGAAGGAGAGAGGATGAGGACGTAATCATCTGTTTGCGGATGGATCGATTCACTGCTGAGCAGCTTGAAAAATGTATATCGTTTAGAAGCTCACTGGGAGCCGTTATTGCAGGAATGTGAGGTGTCTTATCCTTTGAGGTGATGTCTGCCTATCTCCGAGGGAAGGTGAGGAGGACGGTGGTCATTGTGTAAGCGTCGCCATTCCTATGATGGCGCAGCACGACAGGGCTGGGCTCACTCAACATCTTCATTCCTCGCGTCACTGCCACACCTCTCCTTCTGATAGTTACCCGCGCTTGAAATTGAAATGCTTATTCCGAGAAGCGCACCAATCATGTCTAGTGCGCATGCTGCCGCTCCTCTGGTTGGCTGTCTTCCTGCCACTGATCAGCACTGAAGGATGGCCAGAATCCGATGCGGAGATTCAGCCCGCAACACCACTGCTTGTGTTTGCTCAGTTGATAATTCTGCCTCGCCCCAATGCAGGCTGTCTCATCCGACTGTCTTCCTCTGTACATGCAGTGCTGCCTGGCCTGAGCTGACGTGGCGCAGCTCACCTGCACGAGCCGCAAACATAAGGCACTTAGCCTGTCAGATTGCCTTCAGCCCTGTCTACGAGACTCATCTCTATAAGAATTCCACGCTCCTTTTCCGCCATCCCCACCGCCTAACTCAACAAATGTGGCGTTGTTGATCATCGGGAGTCATGGACAGGTCAATGGCTGTCTTGAACTCCTTGGCAGAGCCAAGCCGACGTGATGGGGAATTCTCCGTATAATGCCTGAAATACTTCTGCCTTAGCACCCTTCCCCCAACAAACAAACATGATTACCTCTTGTACCTTTCCATGGATTGAAACATTAGTCCACGGTCGTTGAATTTCGCGAAATATAAACGTGTAGAATGGAGGTGGACAAGAGCGGAAAGGAAAGTCGCAGGTTCCATCAGGGCCTTAATTGAAAAGGCGGATTCATCACAGATACCATAGGTATTCAAATCTGTTGTTACCTCTAACATCGCGTGAGGAACGGGTACGGTCTGGAGTACGCTGGGGCTGAAACTCCGCCATGCCATGCGTCGTCGAAATTATTCCAAACTTTAGGACGCGGAGCGACCGATCCCGGAATCAAAATGCGACACTAACTGGGGGGGCTCTCTAGGACAGATATCATTGGAATGGGACTGCGTATTTTGTAACAAGAGAAACTGGCTATACTATTGCTTCAGTTGTTCTTTGTTTACTTTTCATATTCAGTAAAGGGAAATCCACAGCTTTCTGATCTCTTTAACGTTTAGGTCCCTTGATAAAGATGCTGTTGGAACAAGTGATGTGACAGCTTATTCAGTAGTAAAGAGTTGAATTGGCATGGTGTTAGAGGAGGGCGGCCGTGGAGTGGCCTTTTATCCCCTCCTGAATAGACTTCCCTTGGCGAAAGCTAAATACACGTGATTGATCCAACAGATGCCTGCAGTTATTTCAGAGTGGTACAATTGATTAGCTTCCGCTTAAGGAAGGTAACGGCTCAGAAGTTGTGTGGCTGTGATCGCAGTGCGTAGTTGGCATTGCTTTCCCACGCGTGCGTCGGGCGCTGCTAATTTGTCTCACTAGAGCTGGCTTGTATCCGTCCACCCCATCGATAGATTCATGGTGTCAGCCGGATCCATGAGGGCGCTAGGGCCTGGGCTTGCTGCCTAGGCCCAGCATAGGCCCGTAAAAAGCTGTTGTGTGAGTGACAAGTTTGCATCCTGTCAGTAACGAAGACGAGGCTGCGAATGACAGTTGGTTAATCTACGCGCTGGGCGCTGATGTGGCTGGCGCCTAGCGTGCTGTATAACCCGCATGCTGTCTGCATTGCTGACTCGGCTGGCCAACAGCGCGGCCGGCCGTCTGGACCGTGTGATCGTAAGCACGTTGAGGCTGAGGTGCGTTCTGGAGCTTGCGCGAGCGTACTTAAATCGATTCTCCAGCCAGCTGGCAAAGAGGCGCCACGAACGAATGACGCCCGCTCGAATTTATCTTCCTTCCGCGTGGAAGAGGCTTTTGCCCCAGCATGTTCCGGGCCATGACCACAATTTCTCAGCTCCTTGCTCAGTATCATAGATTTTAGGAACGCGGCATTGAGTGTCTGTCGGAGTGTCCGGTCCGAACTCCATCCCTTCACGGATGACGACCATGGATCACAAAATCCCAGCGAGCATATCAATGCTCTTGCGTCAAGAGGCAACCATGAGGAGTTAATTAGGAGAGCTTTGCAGACGTAAGTCGCTCAACGTGATACAGCCACTAACGTCAAGACTGTTACCTGGAACGGCTGGCTGACGAGAATGTTCGGTTATCTCAGGATCTCTGAAGATCTGAACTCCACGTCATTCCACTTTCTCCTTGAACTCTTACAAAATGCCGATGACAACAAGTACGATGACACCAAACCGACCCTGGTATTGGCGTACACGGAAGACAAGCATTTCAGACTTCATTGCAATGAGAAGGGATTCTCGCCCGAGGATGTCGACGCCATCTGCGACATCGGAAACAGCACGAAGCTCAGCTCTGCCAGCACCACGGGCATAAAGGGCGTTGGCTTTAAGTCTGTGTTCCGCGTTGCTCGTGCGGTGTGGATCGTGTCGGGCGAATATCAGTTCATGTTGCACAGAGACAATTCGTTGAAACCGAAGGAGTTTCGGCTCCCGTTTCCAGACGGAAGTTCTATTGACCGTAGGGGCACAAACATGTACCTTGAAATTGCGAAAGAAAGTGCGCTGGATGTACGTCGGGCTGTCGAGCGGTTCGAGCCGACAAACTTGTTGTTTCTGAACAACATTGAACAGATCAACACAAGAGTGGACGACTTCCCTGAAAAGCAGCTTCGCCGGATCAGACGCCCCCTTGGCCATGGAATAAGTAACATTACAATCCTGGAGGATGATCGGGCGCTGTTGCACTACAAGCAATTCAGTTTTTCCGTGGAGCTCAGAGTGGCGCGCTCTCGCCGTCAAGGCACGGGCAATTCGCATATCGAGCTGGCATTTCCTGTCACCGACGAATTCAAGCGGGTCATATGTCGGGACGAGAAAGCGTACGCATGCTTGCCTATTGCGGATTTCGGATTCAAGGTATGTGAAGCAGCCCAATTCCTTTATGTCGTCATTCAGTGCGAATGAAGATGGGTTCGACCTGCTCTTGGTCTCACTTAGCTGCATATCGCCAAGTCCACCAGATGCCACAATACTCTGCTAACACGAGAATATTGCACATATCAGTTCGCATTACATGCCGACTTCATTGTGACAGCGAGCAGAGAAGAAATCCATGGAGACTCTAAGTGGAACCAGCAACTTCGTGACGCGATACCTGGTAAGTTCGGGGAAGCTATTGAGCTACTCAATGAATACGATGGGAGCCTGTGCTATTCCTGGCCCCTGCTCCTCACTTCTTCATCAACCCCCGGCGGGTTTTTCCGTACTACTTTCAGGAAAATCCAAGGGGAACTTAAGAAGCGTCCTGTTCTGAAGACGGAAAAGGCCGGCCTTATCGCCCCGTCAGACCCAAGCATCGTCCGATTTCCCGCAAAATGGCGACTCGGACTAGGGAAGCAGTTGCTCCTTCCAGGCCCAGGGGCCAAGCTCAAATATCTCTCACACATGTACGACGAGAAATGCACCGAACTCATTGGTCACCTAGGCGTCAGAGAAATCACCAAAGACGATATCTGGCGCGCCCTGATGCATCTTGCTGATGAGGAGTTCGCGCGTCAGAGCGAAGGTTGGCACATTGAGCTTGCGAAGCTGCTCAACAGTGACACCAATCTTCGGACGTATCTTTATAGCGTCAGGATTATTCCTGTGGAGGGTGGCAAGGCTTCTTGGACTTCTTCGAGGGAGGCCTCGGGTAACCTCATCATTGCCGATCACAATGAGGAAACCAACTTATTGCCCCGAGGGGTAGGAATCCTTTTTATTCCAGTCGCTGCTTTCCGAAACAAACACAGGCGACAGCTCTTTGAATCATACGGGGCCGGCAGTATACTCCGGAAGATGGACACGATAGCAAAAATAATCCGAGAAGCGCACTATCGCTTTGATCCCAATCGACCAAACTCCCTCGAGTGGACTACTAAGGATCTAATATCGCATATGTTATTTCTTTTCAAGAATAGGAGATCATTTTCCAAGGAGAGTAAGGATTCGATGCCCGATGAACTATGGGTCGCCACCCGAGCAGACGGACCTCAACTTGCCTCTAGGACCTTTGCCAGACCGATCGAGTTTGCGAAAGCTCCTGTACTTCACCAGGGATACCTTGAAGGGCTCCCTGAGCAAGAGGGCGAGCGTCTGCTTACTTGGATGAGCAAGACCTTCCAGATGCCTAAGCATCCTCGCCTTTTCATATCTGACGGAGCTGGTTTGGGCCTATCCCCCGAAATCGGGTTTATCATACAGAACTGTGATTCATATACTTTTCTCGACATTATACGACTCAACTGGAAACAGTCCGCCGACATGCTCACTAAAGGCACGAAAGAATTTCAAGCGAAGCTATGGGACCAGATCGTGTCGACTAAGATTCTCTGCCAGGACAACCAATACCATCCTCTTGGCGGGACTATCCTACCCTCAGATGAATTCGACATACCAACACGCATTGCAGCACTTCCCCTACTACCAATACCTCAAAAGGACCCGTCAGACTGGCAATTTCTTGCAGAATTGGGGGTCAAGCTGCGGCCTACCGTGGATGAATGGCTCAATTGTCTGGTAAACATGGAATCATCGAGAGGCTTCACGACCGGCGATTACAACGAAGCGCAGAGGCTCGCCTCGTCCATCTATTCAAAGATATATGATGCTTGCAGGAATGAAAGGATGGTTAAGGAAGCTGTTAGGTAAGTACATCTGACGCCTGCATCAGGCGGACTAAACGCGTATCGTCCTAGACTAAACTTCCCCGTAGGAAACGCTTCCAGAACGAACAGCTAATACTCATTCCCTCCGTCTCATCCTCCTCCGCATATCCAAAGCAAACATGGGCTTGCGCGGACCAGTGTATTTGGCGTGGTGCCCAAGACCTCGCTTTGCGACACTCCTTCTGTCTTGCTGATTATCCACAGTACACGTGGCATCGAGACTTCTTCCTGGACGTGGTCCAGGTTGAGCGCATGTGGGATCTTAAACGACTGCGGGAAGAGGCAAACCAACTGCACCATGTGCCCAGAACTTCAGAAACTATATCTTACATAGTCGGCCTGTTCGTACAGATGAGTCGAGAGGTATCGCACTACGGCGAGACGAACCATGAAGAGCGCAACGCGCTGAAAAAATGCCCAATGCTGCCAATCCGCTATGCTGGATCAAAAAGCGACTTCGACGAGCTTGCCGCTGCCGATGACAGCGGGGAATGGTTCATTGCTGACCGTGGGGCTTTTTCCAACTGCTTCGGCTCGAACATGCCCCTGCTTGCCTTTTCCATAACTCAGACGGAAGCGTGTGCTCGCTTTTTGTCATTTCTGGCCTTGGAAGGCCGACGCCTGTCCGCCATTGCTGTGGCGCATCCCGGAGCCCAACAGATCAGAGATAGTACGTGGGCCGCGCGCTGGAAGAAAAGAGCCGAGTACATTGAGTGGTAAGTTACTACTTCTTGTCAGACACCTTTTGCTACTGGCATAGGCAACTTTGCCTCTTTCTACTTTCCTGCTGTTGTCAGAGAGGTTTCGAGTGCCTGCTGATTAGTGTGGATTTCCGTCTTCCAGCCTAGCTTTAGAGCATCTACGACAGCCGGCGGCTCATGGCGTTGCCTTTAGCAAAATGAAAATCAAGGCCTTTAGTTCAGAAGTCCTGTCAGTACAATGGGAGGTTCAAGGCCGTGATAGAGTCTATTACGGCGAGGTCAAGAACAGAGAGGCGATGGTCTCCCTTAAGGACAAGGTCTTGAGCTTCTACGTGCAAAGAGACAGCCACCGGTCACCCGGTGCGCTCATAGAGCTAGCCAGCGATGTCTGCGACATATTCCGTATTCCTGACGAACGACGGCTTCTGGTGCAATACATCATAGCTGAGGACGACACGGAGAAGATTGAGATGAAATTAAAGAATGAAAAGGTCAGAAGCCTTGTAAGTCAGAAAACCAGGCCCACTGCCGGCGCGTCGCATTTGCTGCAAAATCGCACAACAGCTGAACATCTGCCGCTCGACCAATTGAGGCATACGCCAGGCCGGCCAATGGCAGCCGTGTCTACGAGCCTCAAAAAGTCGACTGAGAAGACGCAGGCCACAGAGAAAGCAGTCTCGCGAGATGAGGCCAGGAATGGGCAAGCTTCTTCCGCAGGATCAGACACGCAAGTTATTCCTTCAGAAAAGAAGCCGAAAGATTTTTGGCACGGATTATGGAAGATGATTGGTGTAGCTTCGGCCAAACATGACTCTCGCACCCGTGATAAGTCGGGCAAGTCAAAGAATAGAGTAAGAGATGTCTCTTCAGGACAGCTCTTAGTCTCGACCGGTGCAAACGGCGGGGCACTGGAATCTTCTGGTGAACCAACAGCCACTAGAAGAACGCGAGAGACAGTCACAGGGACGAACATGACGGAAGAGCAAGATTCCCCTGGCGATTCCACTTCCGAAGAAGCCCATCCAGATTCCGGGACTGGCCCAGCCCAGCGAGAACAAGCACACCATCGATTCCAGGCGAAGGCTGGTTCCACGGCTGATTCAGAAGCGGCAGTTTTGGGGGATACAAACGTCAATCAGGTATCGCGCAAACAACGACGGGAGAAGCTGAAAAGGCTTCCCATCGGCCGTCAACTTCAAGAAAGCACGATCGAGGAGCTTCTCTTGCAGTCCAATCTGCCTGTAACAAACATTGTTCGACATTTACCAAAGCCAAATGTTACATCGCCGGTGATGAAATCAGCGGAAACCTCTAGGAGCAAGAGGCCTAACGTTGAACCTACCCAAGCATCTACAGTATGGGACGACTCAACAGACGCAGCCTTTGCCCTGCGCTTTCTCGAGACATCCTCAAAGATGAATCATCAGCTGGCTAATGCACAGCACGGTGTAGCCCCGATTACAGGAGAGGACCATAATCTGCCACGACGTGCGTTGAAGAAGTCCGCCAGCCAGAGACGCCGAGTCGTACAGCAGTTCTCAGGCAGCCTTGAGGCGTCCGTGCTGTTTCGACAAAGCGCACAAACGAACACATTCTACGTGAGTCGTCGAGAGGATCTTCCTGCGGTGTACTCAGGGAGCACCGACGACTCAGAAACGAGAGTGCTTGACTCGCGGTTGTGCATACCAAGGGATCAAGATGCTGAGCGCGCTTTGTACGCTCTTTTGCCGACGCCGACAGGAACAAACAACAAAGAAGCCGAGTTTCTCGGGCAAGTTTGGGTAATCCTCTTAAACCCCCTTGCTATCTGACGATACTGAGGGGAAGGCTAACACACCGCTATCCTTGCAGATGTCTCAGCTGTTTTCCAATCATCTAGATCTTCAATACCGCCATGGAGAGCACTGGAAGAGCCCATTACGCACTAAGTTGTATCCCAACATTCAAACAGCTCTGGAAAACCAACAAAACTACCAACTGCCCTTCGAAATACGAACAGAGTTTGCCCGCACGGCTATGACCAAGTTCCTCATTGAGAAGTCGTGCACTGCAGCAAAGTCTTGGGAGAAGCAGCCGCCCATATACTACATTGATGTTGCAACAACAGCTGAGGAGCAAAGCTTTCCCATCGAACTGGAAGCACCTCGATTTGAAAAGGCAAGAATATGCTCTCATTGGCTACTGCCGAGCAGAAGGCAGAAGTGAAGCGCTGACCTGTCCATTTGTTTCCAGGGCCGTGAGTACCGCATCATCCATCAAGAGGAGACTCCGAAGCATGTCTTCATCTTCGTTCGCATATTCAATATCAACGCCAAGGACAGACACCGACCCCCTAAGGCAGCATTCTATGTAGATCCATGGCAAATGTACACGGAGGGGCGCATAAAAGTGTGGCCTAGCAAGGAAAGCTACTCAGTCAGTTTCACGGGCGATCCAACATTCTTCGTCGACCATGTTGAATCTTCCGTTTACAGGTGGAAGAGCCTGCAAGGGAAGACTACAATAAGACTTCTGAGGCTGGATAAGGGAATGAGGTCAGACAGGCTGGAAGGAACCTTCGAGTTGTGCGATCTGAGCAGTCAGAGCTTGAAAAAGCTTGAGTACACGGCTATTTCATACGCTTGGGGCAGTTCCCTGAAGCAATTTTCTCTCCACATGGCCGAATCCGACGATCGCAGCTTCATCCTCCTTCAGACCTCGCTGTACCTGGCCCTTCGACGCCTCCGTCGGCCAGACAAAGCAGTGTTGGTTTGGGCGGACGCGGTTTGCATCAATCAAAACTCGGACTCTGAAAAGGCGGAGCAAATTATGCTACTGCCCCGGATTTTTCAGTCGGCGAAGAAAGTATTTGCTTGGCTCGGCGATGAGGAGGACGGATCCGCCGATGCAATGACCTTACTGACACGAATGGGTGACTCGGTCTTGGAGTTTAGCGTCAGATCCCAGGGCTGGGAAAATCCGCGGGCCTCGACGATCAAAAGGCTCGACTTCTTACCTCAGGCGGGGGACCGCAAGTGGATTGCTGTGGCGAGCCTTCTGAAAAGATCCTGGTTTTCGCGCATCTGGATCGTTCAGGAGGCGGTTCTTGCGACTGAGCTCGTCGTGGCATGCGGATCGAACACAATTTCGTGGGAGGTCTTGCGCGCTGCTACGTCTTTGTGCTTCACTGAAGGTCTGTGGGGCCCAAACATCGAACGTCCGATCGCCGACCAAAGGACCCAAAAGAACATCCTCCAGCTTGGCAACCTCCGAGCCCGGTCTCTGACGAGTGGTACATTTACTCCCTGCGACTACATGTTCAACCTGTTGCAGCTTTTTCATCAGAAAGACGTCACCATCCCTCGCGATCGACTATTTGCGCTGCTTGGCATGGCAAAAGATGGGTCCGAAGGAAGGCTGCGACCCAGATATGACTGCAGCGTAGAAGACTTGGTTGTCAGCCACGGCTCTGTCTTTGTCGCTCAGGGACATGGGCTTGATCTCTTGTGCCAGGCTCGATTGGCTTGGGACGGAAAGGGGCTTCCCTCCTGGATGCCTAATCTTACAGCAGGTACATATCCGAGGACCGTCACAGCTTGGGGCGAAAGAGTGGGCGACGAGCAATTCAGCGCGGCTGGTGACGAGTCCAGGCCCAATAAGGGAGCAGTAAACGATAGAGTCTTGTGCCTCCAAGGCTGCGAGGTCGACGAGATCGCCCGCCTGGGCGACTATGCTTCCAATACCGACGACGTGATCCTTTTCGTCGAAGAGATCCTTGCTTTTGTGGACGAGGTATACGATTCCATGTCCGAAGATGAGCGCGCAGAGGTTAAGTGCCGATTGCCCGTAGGCGACACGCACAAGCCGGAAACTCCGTCTTGGGACCCCGAAGACCGAAGTGGCGGCGCTGGACACAAAAGGGCTAGCAGGGCCGATGCATACCGCAACATGCTCCGTTATCTGGACTACCGCCGCGGCAAGACTTCGAAAGACGAGGCAGTGGCCATACAAGAAGCCGGCCAAGCCGACTATATCGTGAGCGATGTCGGCCTCCTTCGGCGCCGAATGTGGCCCTACTACCGAACAGTGATCGAGTTTTCCGAGAGTTTCCAACCTGCCAGCGCCGTGGTGTGTGAGACGAAAAAGGGACGAGTTGGAATTGTGCCGCAGACGGCGTGCTCGGCAACGCGGGAAAAGCCAGGAGACAAGATTATTGTTTTCGAAGGGGCGAAGGTACCGTACATAGTTCGTGAGTCGGACAGTACACCTGGAGCCTATAGAGCAGTTGGGGAATGCTACATCGATGGCATCATGCACGGAGAACTATCCAGGGCTGCGGGGCGGCAGGCAGGGTTTTGTGTACGAGAATTTCGACTCGAGTAACACGGTAAATCAAGGGCGCAATGCACTTTTTATTACCCGCGCGGGTTAGGCAAGCATGGTGAAGCGGGGATATCTCTTCTGCGACGTCAATAGTTGCGGAAGCAAAACCTACCTCCAATAATTGACAACAACAGCCAGCCCGAATGTGCGACGTTGACCGGTATACGAAAGCTGATGAATGGAAGCAGAGATAGTCTGGATCAACAGAGTATTAGCACAAAGATGGCGTCCGGCCTGCATACGCAATCTAACGTCGACTAATTGCACAGTCCCAATCCACAAAACCACACGCCGCGCCGAGACACGGGTGGCTGAACATCAATCGAGCAGTGGTGTCATAGCAGGTTGCATGGATGTTTCAGGCCATAATTCGCGTGCCGATCCGACGGCGAGCCCACAAAAATCCCGTATCTCCGCTTGGGCCTGCACATTGTAGATAGTGTGACGGGCGCGCATAAGGGTGTTGCTTTACCTTGACGGTTTTGTAATTTATAAGAAAATTGTCTTGTTAGAAGAACGGTCAGGCATGCTTTCTCCAAACTCTTTCCATACCATTCGAAGGGAGACTTCATGACAAATCCAGGTATGAACCGATGGGCCTCGATCTTTGGGTGTGCGCGTGCAACCTGTTCATTCTATACTGCTGAGAGGTAGCAAGCCCCATTTAGGGGCACTGCATAGCGTACCCCTCTACAAATATACGCAAGAGAGTTTTAGTTTTCGATAAACAGTGCACGAATTGGAAAGCGAGATCTCAGGTTGGCCGCAAAATATATATGATTGCTCTCTTCCCTCTCTGTATGCACAAAAAGAGCAGATAACAGGGGAAAAAAGGTACAAGATATCAAAAAAAAAAAAAAAAAAATTTCAAGATATGACGAGCAAGCAGATGCACCAAAACCCTGTCATCGCTATAGCACCGCTGTTTCAAAACCCAAAATGCATCCCATACAGTTGAATGATCGCTTATAAAATACCCAAAACAGAGATCCTGATCCTGTGAAAAAGAGCAGAAGATTTCAAGTCATCCAAATATCACTTAAGCTACAACGCGTACTCTGTCAGACAACGGTCTCGTTGCAGCGCAACCGACAAGACATCAGACTCACCAGCAATCTTCAGAGCCCGAGCAGGTTGTCCTGGCCGGGAACGTTCTGGCTGACGCGGCTGTTGAACTTCATAACGCCCTTGAGCGCATTGAACGTCTTCACGTCGATCGCCATCGGGGTCTGGCTGATGAGGAAGTTAATTCCCTCGGAGCAAGGCGGCGTGGTCAGCGAGCCGGAGTAGCTCAGCAGCGGGGTGCTCGTCAAGTGCTTGACGATGGGCTCGAAATCGAGGGCGCCGGTCTGGGTGATGGAGCCGGGCGTGGTGACATCAGCCAGCACCTCGTTCATGGAGGTCAGCAGCTCCGTCGTGCTGCCGTCCTCGCTGAGCTCGAACATCAGGCCCAACACCGTGAAGCCGTCGCCGTCGGCGGCCTGGTGCACCATGTGCATCTCGAGCGGGTAGTACTCGTCGTTGATGCGATGCTCCGACGGCGTGTGCAGGTGGAACTGCGCCAGCTCGAACGCCCGCCCGTCGACGGTGGTCGTGCCATTGACGATGACTTCGAGCGTGCTGCCCAGGTTCTCGAACTCGGCGGATTGCACGTTCGGAATCTCGATGACCGGTGCCTTCGAGGCCTTCTTGATGCTGCTGCCTGCAAGAGGATTGGTTAGATCAAATGGACAGACTCCTCGACTCGTTTGTGGTTACCAAGGTTGATGGGCGACTGGTTCTTGCCAGTGGCGCACATGCTGTTGGCGGGTGCAAGGTTATGCCAATTCAGGGGGCCGTTGGCGCCATCGTAGCCGTAGGTTGCGACCTCGACAGTGGCGCGCCCGTTCAAGCGGCGAGGCATCAGCGAAGTGCCGTGAAGGCAGCTAGCGCTGGCCGAGGACAGGAGGAGGGCAACGGAAAGAACTTCTTGAAGCATTTTGACGTAGTTGTAGGATTCGGGTGAAAAGTGAAGAATGAAGGATGAATGAATGTGAGTAAGAGAAGCAGAGAGTGACTGAAAGTGAGGAACTTGGAACGATTGGAGATGTTGCGATGATGATATGACTGAAGCGGGGGATGAATACCTATTATATAGAAGAAAAGTAAGCTATATCGAATGAAACACGCTGGCAATGGCCGTAGAGTACCGTTGATGGCATCTGCTCCAGCACCCATTGGACTTGGAAACACTCTCTTGGTTTGACTGGGCATCTTGCAGCCCCGGCACTTGGCGAAAGTAGTGACGCAGCGAACATTTCGGCATAAACGCGCTAGGTAGTACACTTCGGGTTGATCCGATAATGCGAGCCGTTGTAGTAAGATGCTGCTATCCTGAAGCAGTGTACACCTGGGCTTTCTGGGCGAAGATGAAACTGGCCGAGTAAAGGAAACAGGTAATCCGCGCTGGGCAAGTGATCATTGTGTGGCTCGGGCACTCCCGCTTGGGCACTGACCACCCGCGTAGCGGGCAATAGGGGCAGTGGCTAGGAAGCGGCGGTTGTTTTCAGTCGCGAGCCGCAGATTCTTGGAAGCTGTAGGCAAGTGAGCACGTGAATAGTATACAGAAAAACTGCACTTCAGATCTACTTGGCGAACGCGCGTTCAAGTCGACGCCCAGACACCATAGCGCGGTATTTCGGTCGATGCTCAGAGGCTGTCACATCGGAAATTGATTGGTTGGAGACACGAGAAACAGCGAGATATATGCGGGAGTAAATCCAAATCAGGCCGGAACATCGTTCGCTATTCGATGCTCAGGGATTTTGCCATGTGGAAACGTAGGTGCGGAACTCAGTAGGAGCGGGGGTTGTTCGCTGAGAGCTGTTTTCATGACGCTGAGTCCGGGCGATATGTGGAAAAGGGCCGCTTCCCATTTTAGAGAAGACAACTATACACTTGGTGCGGAGCGCCTGAATGTTATCATTGGTGGTGCTATAGGTCGGCAGGCTTTGTCCAGGAAGCACGGCCGTAGAATCAGCCTTTCGACACTGGCGTTTTCTAGAACCCTGCGTAGTGACCTTCAGGCATTGGTTGTCAGAGCTCGCGACCGCAGTTGGGGGTTAGTAGGTTTGGACCGGAGAGCACAGCCATTGAGACAAGCCTTTCCGCCCCGAGCAAGCTGGCGTGTTGCAGGACCACAGGTGCTGTTTTCCCGGCAGTTGAAGCGAGTTAATTCTCTTGGTATATGGGCTTTGTATCGACTGCGCGGGTAGTTGCCCAGCTTTCGGATTCGTACGCTTCCTGCTCGAATCACGCCCATAAGGCTTCCCTCATCTGTACTCGGATACGACCGGATGACGAGCATGATCGTGGTTCTGGGCGCTACCAAGAAGCAGGCCAGATGGCCTTTACGAAGATGGCTTGGCCCTCGCAAGAGGTTTGCCCAGCCATGTATCATGCCGCAACTCTCGAGGAGACAGCTGCACAATCACCTATACCTCCTGCTGATGAGTAACATAGGGGTCTCGCACTGGGACCCAGAACACCGACGATACTCACCTTCACGGTGGTCCGACGGGCTAACCCGTACCGTGCACACTTCTTGGCAGATGAAACACGATCGTCCGGCAGTTAGCACGCCGCCAAGCATTAGTGCGTCGGAGACATTACAACGTTGATCCGCCCCGTTGTACGTTGCGTTTGTACTATTCTCGGACAGGAGTTAAGGACCACTGAGGCTGAAAGCCCCATGCGTCATGTTGAGGCACGGGGCGGCGAACGCCATTGCGAACATCAGGGGAACATTGGGAGGGGAGAGACACGCCGGGAGAGAAGTACGAGGTGCTACTACTCACGACAGTCAGCGAAAAAGCCAGCAGCCACGTCGGTACGTACTACTTCAAGCGGATCTACGGCTCCAGGTTTTGAAGAGCACTCAAATAGCAAGGGTGCACGTGGGCTTTAGTGCTCAGTAAATACACATGGATTTTCTCGACAGCGATGGCTTAAAGTAAAGCAGTTGGCAGATATTGGACACGCCGTGCAGCTCGTCTCAGTACCCCGCTCCACCTGGATTGCATTGCGTCATGTTCTGTGGGGGCGAAATGATCGTCGCGACGATGCGCATACTCAACACCATGCCAAGCATCGCGGACCGGCTTTCATTCTAGACCGCTCTCAGTAAATGTCCGTAAAGAACCAAGAACGTGTCAGCTACCGCAATTTTGCTATGGCGTATCTTGTGACGAATCGAGCGATCTCGCAACACGCAAAATGGCCCAGAAGTGCTCGATCCAAAATCTTGAGGTTCTACGCATGAAGCAGCAATGTATATAGTTGCCTTCATTAATTTCCAACCTGGTCGGCGGGTGAAGCCTGAGCTCTCGAATCAAAGCGCATACTTCATCTGCTGCATCCGTTCATGAGCAGGCTTGCATGCGGGATCATGTCTCGTGTAGCGCCCCATAGCGAGGTGCAAGCTGCGGGTGAGGCGGAATCGGATGACCTGTAAGGGTGAGAGAGCAGCTGGAACAAGGTAGGAGGAGTCGAGCTGGACTTCTGTCTGAGGCAACGAATGTCCAGCGTCGTGCATAAGCGCCGTGCGCCTGCACTCCCTGAACCGGACCAAGCCGTTTTAGGCGAAGAATGGGAACTGTTCACATTTGTCGCCCAAGATGGAATAGCTTCAACGACCACCGCTGCTTACACGCCTCGCTCCAATGGATCCCCGATCACGCTACAACTGCATACACCAGCATCCAATAGCAGTGTATCTGCCAAATGTAGCATCCGCCGGCAAGGCTTCGCCTATAGTAGATAGTCGGCCTCCCTTCCGATGACGTACTGATGTCTGTCTGCGGGTCGTTGATTGGCTATACGTCAAGGTAATACAGGGCCATCTAGCATCTGATGGGAGGAGAAGTTGGCGTTGCCAGGTGCGCTTACTCCAGAGCGACTGGGAACCAACGTGAGCTCGAGTCTATCCTACCCGCAACCGTTCTCTCTATCCTGGCTCACTCGCTTCTAGCTGGATTATCACATTATCCTTTGAAATACTTGATGCACTAGATATGGCGCAGAATAGTACGTCATCCCACCGCAATCTCAGCACCCAGGGACGGCTATTAACGTTTCGCAGTCTCGGGACCACAACAGCCCTCTCAATCAAGAAAACCGACACCCAGCTGGACGAACGAAGCCACAATCGCCCTCGTTGCCCTTCTACCCATGGCGATCATTCCGTGCGCCACTTGTGCCATTCACCACGGTCCCCACTGCTGGTCACGGCGCCGTACCATTTTCAGGCGCTCAAACAGTAAGCTTTACATTCTACCTTCCCCCGTAGCCATCAGCCGCACTGACCCTACCATTCAACCATCCAGATCACCGACACTCTGAACCACCACTCCTCCCGCTCTTCTTTTCTGATTCCCCCCTTCGACATCGCCCGGGCCGAAGCCTCTGAATGGGCGGAATTGTCATCGCTAAGGCAGCGGCGTGCATACATGGATGAAGACGTTCAGACTCCCTCCTGAGTTTTGCCACCCGACTGCTCTTGCTTCGGCAGCAGACCAAGGCACCAAGCACGTTCCCCTTTCCGAACATTTACGTCCGGACCACTACTACGCATTCCCATGAGCAAACCCAGCAACGGTTATTAAGCTAGCCAGCTACGTTCGGGAATAAATTCCCCCTTCCCGCATCGTAGAAGCAAACCGCTGCAGGGACTGGCGGATGGACCGGCGATAAACATTTGCATTTGCAGCGTCCCGTTTTGTTGTCCTTAGATAGCGTCGTCAGCCTCCATCACTTCCAAACATTGGAAAACTACTCATTATTACCACAACTACCACCCGAAGATCTCATCTTCATTCGCATACGAATAAGTACAAAAAAGAAAGAGAGATTCTCACCAACAAACTCCACCCCCAATGCTCTTTTCTCCTCTTTACACATCTCAAACTCGCCATAATGCGGAGGAAAGAAAGCTTCGTACGCAGACACCGACCGCTGAATCCAACTGCCATACTGAAGAAAGCGTCCTCCTGATACAAAAAAAGGATCAGAACTCGTACGTGGGGTTCGTGTGTGTGTGTGTGTGTGTGTGCTCATGAAAGAGATTCGACGACGTAGAATCTTTAGAAAGCACCCCAAGAGAAGAACATAACCGCATAACTTCGAAAACATGACCACTAATGAAGGGAAAGAAGCAAGAAGGGATAAATTGAGCGGGCAGTCAACAGTGAGCCAAACCAGACAAAACAAAACTTCCGCATCGGGCGACAAGCAGGCAGTCAGCAAATACTATCTCTCTCTCAAACACAGTCAATAGCAAGGCTAAGACGAAGACAAAGCAAAATAATGATAAAAAAACGCACGCCTTCGACGCCGCGCTGCTTCTGGGTATTTTTTGGTGGAGAAAAAGAGGAAAGTGAGCTGCTCTGACAAACAACCAAAAAGATGACAAGCAACCCCAAACCCCTAATATGACATCCCTTTCCAGCACTTTCTTCCCCTTCTAGTACGCAAGAAAAAACCTCCTACATTCCCACCGCACAAGAGATCTGTATACCGCCCAATCCTTTTTTCCTTTGCCCAGTATAACCACTTCCCTCCCCCTCTCCGTTCCCCAGAATGATGAATAAGCACCTTCTCTTTCCACAAGCGTCAACGGATAACGTCAAAATGACTACTAAAAAGAAATATACCGTAAGGACTGATCTGGCAGTTACTCTTTCAAGAAAAAAAAATCCAAAGAATGTAATCAAAACACAAAAAAGCGACGAACCTTGGTCAAAAAGCACGTAAATAGAACGAGGGTATTCAGTGTGGGCGCGCTCAATGATTATCAAAAGCGCCCCTAATCTTCCCATAAAGCTCCGTATCCAAGAAGTTGTAGTTCGGGTCAAAGAAGCAGAAAGGCGCGCGCAGCAGCGTCTCAGCGGTCGGACGATCGGCGGGATCGATGGTAAAGCAGTCATACATGAATGAGATAGCGGCAGGGCTGATGTTCTGAGATACGTCGTCCGGGATGGGCGGCGCCTGGTTGAGCGAGCCGAGCTTGTAGATGGCGCCGATGGCCTCCTCCTTGGACCAGGGGCGCCGGCCCGCGAACATCTCGAGCACCACACAGCCTAGCGACCAGATGTCCACCTTGGCACTGTAGCCTTGCCCCTGGCTGCGGATAACCTCGGGCGCCATCCAGAAGACCGAGCCTTGCATGCTATTGGTGATGTCGTTGCCGTAGATGTTGTCCGACTTCTTGGAGATGCCGAAGTCGCTGATCTTGCAGGTGCCGTCCAGGTCAAGAAGGATGTTGTCCGCCTTGAGGTCACGGTGAAGAATACCTTCACGGTGAAGGTAGGCTAAGCCGCTGAGGGTTTGACGAGTGAGCGAGGAAACGACAGCTTCCTCGAATTTGCCATGTTTGCGCAAACAGCTGCCAATGCTACCACCAGGAATATATTCCAAGAAGATAGAAATAGAGAAGTCCTTGCGTTCGCATCCGAGGTACTGCACGATGTTCGGGTGGTCCAAATGCTGCATCGTGTCAATCTCGATATCAAGCGCCTTAACCAGCTCCTTCATGCGTTCCTTGTCCTCATTCGGCTTCACCTCCACCTGCTTGACAGCAATAAGTTCACCGGTGGTCATATTCATACCGAGGTAGACTTTGCCGAAAGTTCCTTTTCCAATCAATTGACCCTTCATCCATTTGAACGTGGGCTGACGTTGGGGATGTTGCGTTTGCATCGTCAAGTTGTCTTGAATGGTGTCAAGGGTGATCATGCGGCTGCCGCGAGGAGGCTTAACTTGTTCAATTCTTGCACCAAACATCTTGGTGCTCTTCCTCCGAACAATGTCTCCAGACTTCAGCGTATTGACACGAGAAGGAATGGCTCTTTTTTCATTTTGGTATTGCGACTTGACCGTCTCGCGGATAGATTTGGTGCGGCCAAGTCCTCCAGCCTTCCTCATATTCCTTTGAGCCATTGACATGACGGTATCGCCACGCTGAAGGCTTGGTGCGTTGTCGGGACGAAGTGTCCCTTCATCCTCAGGAGCCGACATTGGAGTTGGCACACGGCTTGGCTCTTGGGAAGATCCGACCAAGCCCCTTTTCTCCTCGGTTGAGGGGGAGGCAGGCGAACCTGGGATATCTTCATCCATGATTGGCTGATCGAGGTTTACATTCGGGAAAAATTCGTCGAGGTGCTCCACGAGAGCTTCCGGGGGAGGACGGTTTGCCCAGATGTCGCTCGCAAAAGACTCGCGTCTTCCAAAACCTCTACCATCCTCAGGCGAGTCGAGAGACCAGGTTGCTGAGGCAGCCGAGTGAGGAATAAATTTCTCGATGCTTCGACTTCTCTTCTCAATCTCCTCGTGGTCGCTCCTGGCTCGTTCTGGGGATTGAATGCGGACTTTCGAGGGCGTCTTGATCTCTAATGGTGGCTGCTGAGTTCTTTCGTCTTCGGGGGTGTCGGGTCGTTCGCCGTGCTTCGTGCGTGGGGGCGTCTTGCTGGCAAGGGGCATCGCGAAAAGACCGTCGTCTGAGTCGTCATCTGAGTCGTCAGTGGCAACAGCAGGCGAATGAGAGAATTCCACAGGATCCTCCTTGAAGTCCAAGTTCGGGCCGTAAGAGCGCGTCGACATCATGCGGTGAAGGTCAGATTCGTTCGGGTGGGCGGTATTCGGGCTAACGTCCGGCGAGCGACTTGACGACGAATCATCTTGCTGTTTCAATTTGGACACGGCGGCGTTCTCGGGCATCTCTAACGACAACGGCGGCTTCTTTGGTGATGTGCGATCTTGCGGAGCTTGTACATAGTCAGGGATTACAAATGGAACTTTGCCTTTACTCATTGTTATGTCACCTGGAGTGCGAGGGGACCCACCTGGACTTCCACTACGAGGCGCAGTATGACTGAAATCAACCGAAGCCATAGCTCTCTGAGGTTTCCCGTCTTTATCCGTGGGCGTAAGGAATTGAGGTGAGGCACCGAGGGTAGGACTCGGCTTGATGGCTCGCGAGGGCGCGCCAACCATACCACCAATCTTGCCGGCTCCCAGGAGCGCAGCACCAATGCCCATGGCTACAGATGGAGTCTCTGGAATAGCTAAGCGGCGGGAGGATTTGTCGGTGTCAGAATTCGGATTCTCCGAAGAGTTTCCTCTTCCTGACGACTCGTCTTCTGGCCAAGAGTCTCGTCCCTTACCCTCCCGCTTGCTCAGCGAGTTTGCCTTGATAAGCGTCTCCGTCTCGACCTTCGGTGCCGGAGGCGGCTCTCTGAGCGGTACGAGCTGTTTGGGCCTGCCTCGCTCGAAATTCTCAGGTCTCCGGCCGTCTTCGTACGGTGAATCGCGACGCTCGTCGAAATCGATGATCCCTTCCCTTCTGTAACCCAGAGCACTTGGCGGATCAATGGGTGAGGCTTCCTTGGCCAGTTGCCTCCTCCTCTTCTCCAGATATTCCTTCTGCTTCTTGGCAGTCTCGCGCCTATGAGCCTCAGCTGCGGCCTCTAGTATTTCTCGTCGTTCTTGCTCAGAAAGATCATTCCCAGTAGAATCCCATTGAGGATCAGGTTTCCGTGCACGCTGGGCCTGGGCCTCTCCTGTGGGATCCTCGACTTTCGGAAGACTAGGAAGTTGCTTGTTGTCCCGATATTGGGCAGGTACCAGCGTGGATTCTCCAGACTTAGGACCGGGGGAGTCCAGCTGGTTACCAGCCGCGCCGAGCCTAGCCAAGGTTGCGGGGTCGAGGGCGTTTCCGGTGAAAGAGATGCGACTGTTGTACTGCGGACCCTCCATGCGACTGTTGTATGGCATCACGCCATTTTGCACGCCTAGGCCAACAGCTGGAGGACCGGTCTGCGGCGGCGGCACGTTGACGAAAATCTTGAGAGTCCCCGAACTGTCAGCAATTCGGCGCGCTTGCATCAGGAGGCCGTCGGAAAGCGCCTCATCGTGCTCAGTTTGACCCGGAGAGGTAAGGTGGAGTGAGATGTCCTTGGAGTTGTGGATTTGAAGATTCCAACAAATGAGCTCGCGGAGTTTGGCAGCGGAGTCGATGCCGGTCACATCGACGAGTCTGTAGTTCCAGCCATCTGGCGTGACGAAGAAATATCTCTTGGGTTCCGACTCTCTTGTTGTGGCCCGAGGACGGGAGGTGGCGTGGTTTGTATCAGAATCGGCCTGTGCAGATCTCCTGGACGACGGTCTTTCGTTCAATGACGTGTTGCTGGAGTTCAAACTCGTCCTCATGAACGGCGCATTAGGGGGTAAGTGGCGCATGCTGGCTGGACTGGTGGGCGACTCAATGCTGGACTCGTCGGGTGAAGGGTGGTTTTCATCCCTATTCTTCTTCCCGCCTCGGACGCCGATTCTGGCGAGAAACCCCTTATGTTCCTTCGCACTCTTTTCAGGATCCTGACTGTAATGACGGCCCGTGGCGTCCCCTGGACGTGCACCTTCAATGCCGTTGCGTCTCCCGTCTGATTTCCCTGAGGGTGGACCAGAGGGTGGATTTGAACCGTACGCGGCAATGTTCGAGACATTTGATTCGGAAGAATTGGCGCGGTTGTGATCATAATATCTCTTTTGGGCCCCCGACAGGGGGGCCAGACTCGCGGCACCCAGACCTGGACTGTGCTGCGGACTGGCCGACCTTTGACCGCCATAATCACCGGAGGTGTTCGGACTGTGTCTTTTAGATGAAGTGCCATCGCCCAGTTGTCTCAGGATCTTTTCGGTGTACACACTGCGGTTTGATGTTTCGGACACGTGATCGGGCTGACTCAGTGAAGGGACCGTGAAGACGCGTTGGGCTGAGGCACGTCTCGGGTTGCTTGTTGCAGGGGAGTGAAACACAAGCTGTCCGTGCTTTCCGGGACTTTCTCCGTCACCGCCAGCCGTCGACGGCGTTGAACTAAATTCAGCCGACTGGCCGAGATTCGGGGAGCTCTCCATGGTACCTTCTGTTCCAGCGCTGTTGGTGGACGGTCCGAACGTTCTGGAGGTGCGCCTGTTTGGCAGCCGTGCGATTGGTTGGTGGCCTCCATTATCGACGATGCTCCTGACCAGGCGACGTAGTCGTTTGCCTTCGTCACGGTCCCGAGACAATTCCCAATTGGTCCCATTCGCCTTGCTAATTTCAGCCAGCTTCGGGAAGATTGTCTGGTGCATCATAGCCACATTACCCTTAGGCCCGTGGCCTCTGCCCAGGTCCAGAAAAGCAGATCCGTGCAAATCCAGCTGCTTGAACGTCTCCTGCCACTCGCTGGAAAAGCCGTTGGTCGCAAGCCAGATGAGCACGCGGTCCAAGGGCCATTGGTGGGCAGGATCAGACGGCGAGAGCGGTGCTTCGGATGGATTGCCTTCACTGCGCAGCGACTGGCGGCTGAGAGGCGGACCTTGATGGTAGTCACGGGTAGCCGAGCCATTTGGATAGTTCGAGTTGCTTAGCTCCTCAGGCGGCGTGACCAGCGCTGTACTGGAGGTCCCTCTCGAACTGGTGTCCGCCGGCTGGGCCAAATCTTGGCTGTAGGGATAATAATAATTGTTTGAGTAGTCAGACGGTGTGTGAAGCGGCGGAATACCAACGCCAGGGCCAAAAGATTCACCAAAAGGGATGTAGGTTGCCGAGGTCAAAGGCTGGCCGTCTGGAGGGAGCTGGTTGCTCAGGTAATTCTGATGTTGTTGTTGCTGCTGCTGGTAAGTGTTGTAGGCATTAGGATTGTAGGTCGGGTGGGGAGCAGAGCTGTTCGGCGGCGGGGGGTAGTTGGACCTGTTCCAATAGGAAGTGGTCGGAGGGCCTCCCGGCGGTGGGCCTGGCAGCGCATATCCCCCATGGGCGCCACTCGTTGCGGGCCGAGGCGGAGGGGGCGGCAATGCCATTCCATGGGAGGTAGCTGGCTGGCCAGGTGGTGGGGGAGGCGGTATGTACTGCTGCCGTGAGCTATGCATGGCCGAAGGAAGCTTACGGCGAGAGCGCAAGCGGGTTCACGCCTTCCGGAGGACTTGGGCGGAGTCCGGGGAGAGCTGCCAGCTGCGCGCGCGTCGCGAAAGAGCAGCTCGTCGTGCGCGAGTCTGCTGGGAGGCTGCGGCGGCGTTCAGGCGCGCGCAAACCCGGCAGGACTTGGGCGCGGGTGCAATTGGGGAGGTCTTATTATGTGTACGGGGTCAGGTCTAGCTCATGAACCGGTCATGAGAAAAATCGTGGCTCGTGAAGGCTCCTATAGGGGGGAGGAGCACCTGTTCGGGACTCAGGGCGTAGCATCGAGGTGCGTCGATCCAAGCGCCGTATTTCCGAGTCGCGGGCTACGGGCAGCGCTCTCTCGCTGGTGTTGGCCTGGCGGCAGAGCCAGAAGCGCGCTCAGCCGGGGCGCATGTGACGCGGGCAGCGGGCGGCGCAATTGTGCGATGGGCTGGACTCGGGCGGGGCGCGCTGGGCAGAGGCGAGGGCGTGGTGTTTCGCGGTCGCGGGCTGGCGGGCTCGGTGTCTGGGTTCGCAGCGGGCGCAGTCGGGGGTTTCGCTGTTGTGCGGCGCCTGATACGAGGCTTAGGCGGCGGTGGGCGTGAGGGGCGGAGATGAGGGTCGCTTTAGCAACGGCGGCGGCGAGGCCGAGGGGGAGCGGGCGCGGGCGCGGGCGCGGACAGGAGAAGGAGAACAGGCAGGCGGGAGCAGGAGCTGGAGAGCAAAGCGTCGGGAGCAGGCTCGAGTGCTGGGCTGGGGTCGTCAGACGTGGCAGCGCGCAGCAGCTGGCGACGACAGAGCTGCCTGCCCGGGTCTGGCCTTGGCTCTCCTGCGCCTCGAGAACGGCTCCTCCCGTGCGATGCTGCGACTTACTCGCGCCCCCGACCTGCTCCCTCCGCCTCCCCTCCACCACGCGCCTCTTGCGACCGCGCTCATGCCCGACTGACTGACTGCCCGCAGCTTGACGTCTCAAGCGCCCGCCCATGCCCGACGACGCCCCGCCCGCCGCGCCGCCCAACAGCTCGCGCCCGAGCTCCGCCCACGCCCACGACGCCCGTCTCGAGCCCACCACCAGCGCAAGGGACTTTGAGCCTCGCGCGCCCGACGACCCTGCGTCGCAGCATGATGCCCCGCCTGTGCCATCGCGCGAGGGCACCCCACCGCCGCTGCCTCCGCGCCCGCGAAATCTGACGACAAAGGCGTCGACCGACTCGTTCCGCTTCAGTGCCAGTGCCAACGGCTCGCCCCGCCCCGCGCTGCAGTCCAAGGCCACCACCGCCCTGTCCATCCCCGGCGTCCAGTCGTATAGTGATTCGCTGCGTGATGCCGTCTCGTCGCCCTCCTCGCGCCACTTCAGCTTCTCTAGCGCCCGCTTTGGGCCCAGCGGCAGCGGCAGTGATGCCGGTGACACCACGAGCGTGAGGAGCTACGTCCCGACCATGGAGGCCGGCACAGACGTAGAAAACATACTGGGTGAGGTCATTGCCGAGCAGGACAGCTCGATTTGGAAGTCGTTGGGGCGTGATTTTCCCGCCGTGGAGAACGAGGCGGCCCTGTTCCCCGAGGATCCGCTGTTCAGGCTGGCCTTTGAGCAGGAATTCGATGAGCTGGAGGAGTTCAGGCCGGACGGATCCAACGAAGGTCAGGCGGCCCTGCAGCCCTCGAGGATATTCGCTGATCGCCTTGCTGTGTGTAGAAGCTCTGATGTATCAATGGAGATCCAAATTGAAGCACTACCTGATCCTGTCGTCGGCCGGCAAGCCCATCTACAGTCGCCACGGCGACGACCAGCTCATCGCGAACTCCATTGGTGTCGTGCAAACCATCATCTCCTTCTACCAAGATGCCGATAATGTACTAAGGGGCTTCACTGCCGGCCATGTCCGTTTCGTCGTCCTGTCCAAGGGGCCGCTGAATCTGGTCGCCATCAGCAAACTTGGTGAAAGTGATGGCCAGCTGCGCACCCAGCTCGAGTCGTTGTATATGCAGATTTTGTCAACGCTCACCTTGCCGAGCATGGAACGCATGTTCCGTGCCAGGGCATCCACTGACTTGCGGAGACCGTTGCAAGGCACGGAAACTCTGCTCTCGGCGCTAGCAGACGGCTTCACCCGCGGCTCGCCCTCCACCCTTTTCTCTGCACTGGAATGTCTGCGCCTGCGCAAATCGCATCGTAAAGTCATTGACAGTACTCTTCTAAAAGCCCGCTCCCCCAACCTCTTGTATGGTCTCGTCGTCGCCGCTGGCCGCCTCGTTAGCGTTGTGCGACCCAAGAAGCATTCTCTTCACCCAGGTGACCTCCAACTGATATTCAACATGCTGTTCGAAGCGGGGAGCGTCAAGGCAGGAGGGGGTGAGAATTGGATCCCTCTATGCCTCCCTGGCTTTAACAACACTGGCTTTCTTTACATGTATGTCAGCTTCATCAACGTCAACGAGAGCAATTTCGACCGCACTGCCGAGCGACCGTCGACGTCTTCCGGACAGGACGACGAGATCGCCATCATCTTAATCAGCCCTAACAAGGAAAGCTTCTTCGAGATGAGAAATATGCGGGACCAATTGGTTGAGGTATGTCCCAGAGCCTGTGACTAGTGGACAGCGACGACTGACTCGCAGCCAAGCAACTCGAGAAGAATGGAAGCATTGAAGCTATTCGAACAGCTGTCAATAGAGGCCGACTCTCATGTACAGATATCGTTCCGGGTACTGTTCTCCGGCATTTTATCTACAAATCCCGCGGCAATGTCCAGTTCACCATGCCATCATACGAACCCTACTTCAACACGGACCTTGATAGGCGGCTGTAAGTGACCGTTCCCAGGCGTCCATAGATCTTTACTAAAGAAAAGATGTATGTGCCAGTCTCATAAGCCTGTACGCGCAATTACACTCCCACCTACACACGCGTCCGACCCATCTAAAAATCCACCATGGCACAACCACGCATCACATCAGTCTAGCATGGACTACACCTCTTTTCGAGCTCTACGCCATTGCACCCGGTACAACATCACGTGCTGCATTAGCACAGGCCGCAAATAAGGTCATTCAATGGGTGCGCCGAGAAGAAGAACGCGTCTTCATCATCGGAGGCGCTGTATTTTAAAGTCCACAATAGGACCCTGTAATAACTCCAAGCAACGATTACGACATATGAAAAGAATGGCTCTCAATATTCAGGTAACCAGCATGAATTCTGTCAATGAAAACTTTTGTCTCTATCTCTGAATGCCGCGCAATTTTGGTCGTCTTTTCTCCTATAGAGCCCTTACCTCGTTCATAGGGCTAAAATCCACCCACCGGTCATCCACAAGCTCTGTCTCAATTTCTTTCACATACTCATTTCCTGAGTATCCGGTGCCCGGGGGATCGGACGAGTCTAATGGCGTTGGAGGCGTAGTGTTCGCAGTGGAGTAAACCGATGAGGACTGCGATGGAATGACCCTGTCATGCTTGGTCCTCTTGACAGGGTCTGCCAGGGTCGACCTGCCCCTAATAGCCACCTCCTGGGCGGCCTCGAGTTGGCCACTATTGGGCTTCGGTGTGGTACTCTCGGAGCGATTGCGTTCAGCTGGCGCCGCTCCGACCTTCACAGCCTCAACGCCGCTCGCCTCATCCTGCTCATCTGGACCAGCGTCCGCTTCTTTCGCCAACTCAACACCCTCCCCGCCCCTCCTACCAGTCAAAGACCCATTACCTTTCACCGTCCGATCATCGCCACTTCCACCACTTCTCTCCTCCCGCTCACACGCCACCGCCTTCCTCCTATTTTCCAGTACCCTCTCCACCGCCTTCTTATCCGCCGTCTTCTGCCCTTCCCCTTCTACCCTCTCAATCCCCCACTCCCCGAGCACGATCTCACTCCCACAACTCACCTTCCTCTCCCCGTTCCCGACACCTTCAATCACCGAATCAATCTCCGGCGCAAACATCTCTCCCAGCAGATACTCCTCGCTCGGCAACAGCGCCGGCAGCATCGGCGGTGGATCTCTTGCCTTCGCGGTACTAAACCACGCCGCCGTTGTCTTGCTCCCCGCATCGACCATACCACCCTGCTGCTTCCGACCACCACTGCCATTGCCGCCGCTGTCTCGTCCATCGTCAGGCAACAATAGATTCGGATTCGACAAGCTCGTCAACCCCGCCGGATGCGCGATCCCGCCCGCCGATCCGTGGATCCGGGCCGCGCCGCTGGGAAGGCTGACGCCCGACTCGGACGAGGTCGAGGATCCGCGCAGCGCGGTGGTGGAGGCGTTCTCGGCGGCGGTAGAGGCTTTGTTTTTATTTTTGTTGTTGTTGTTGTTATTGTTACCGCTGTTGCTGCTGCTGCTGCTACTGCCGCCCCCGACTCGGGCCCTGCTGCTACTTGTCGTCGTCAGGAAGGGCTTGTGCCGCATGATCTTTGCGGGGGTGGCGAGGAAGGTGCCCGCACCCTCGGACTTGCTACGGGCGCGGCCGGTCGGTGCGGTTCCCGTGGCGGTAGTGTCATTGTTGTCGGATGGCGGGAAGTTGTTGGGCTTGAGGCGCGGGATCTTGATGCGGCGGGTGAGCGACTCGGCAGCGGATCCGACGCTGGTGTTGTTCTTGTGAGTGGCGGTAGTGACTGTAAAATCGCCGCCCTCGGCGGCGGTGGTTTCTGCGGCGGCGGTCGTCGTGAAGACGCCGTCATGGGTGTTGGGCTGGGCCCCGGTGGCAACTTTCTCCGCTGTGGTGTTTTCCTTTTTGTCCACAGGCGTCATCTCCAGCCCGGATACACCGAGCCCCAGGCCCAGGCTCTTCCCGCCAGCGATACCGTGCAGGGTGGACGAGGTCTTACGCCGGCCGAAGCCCTTGGCGCCCGTGGAGGTGCTATTCTCAATGGACCCATCGGTAGCATTGGTGCTTGCGAAGGAGATGTGGCTGTTAGTGCTGTTGGCACTGTCCCTGTTGGAGCCCTGGGTCGTGTTCGTCGCACTGTTGCTCAGCCCAGGAGCACCAGCACCAGCACCACCAGCAAATCCCCAGCTGCTCCTCCAGCTGCTCTTGCGGCTGTGCCCCCTACCGTTCACAGCATTGCTCCGCGCTAGCCCCACACTACTACCCGCACTGCTGCTCGCCCTACTCCCCGCCCTGCCCGCATCATCAGCACTTCCCGTCCTCGCGGACGCCGCCATCGTCTCCTCCCCCTCATCATTGCCCTTCCCCTTCCCCGTCATCATCAACCCCAACCTCCCCCCAATCAGCCTCCCCAAACTCCCCGAACTCGCCGACCTCTTCAACATACTTACACCGCCTTTATTCCCCTCACCCTCCCCAACATCACCGCCGCCGCCCATTCCAAACAAACTCCCCATCGTACTCGACCTCTTCCGCCCGCCGTCCCCCTTCCCCCGCGCGCCAACCGCATCCTCACTCCCCCCGACACTCCCTCCCGCACACGGATACACCTGTTGCTGCCCAGCGCCGCCACTCGCAGCACCGCTCTCCCCACCACTATCCCTCCTCTTCCCGGGCCCCTTCCACATCCGACTCATCTTAAACGCCGGGCTGCCCACGCTCGTCGCGCCGAGCAGGCGCGTGCTGCTCTTGCGCCGCGAGTTCTTGTCGATGGTGGCGAGCCTGCTGCTGCTGCCGCCGCCACCTCTTCCCGAACCACTGCTGCTGGCGAACGGGTTGATGAGGCCGAGGCGCGAGAAGATTTGGTGGGTGGTGGTTGCCGAACTCCCACTGCTGCCGTTTCTGCCGCCGCCGCCAGCGGAGGAAGATAACTGTTGGTGCGAAGGTGAGGTGATGGTCGTCGTGGTCGTGCAGGGGCGAGATGTCGGGCTGGGGTGTTCGACGGGCGGCGGTGTGGGGGTTGATGTTGGCGAGGGCATTGTGGGAGTGGTGTTTTGCTACTTCGCGTCCTTTATTGCGTGAGACTGGATTGTGCTGTGGTTGGGTTGTCGCCGTTGCTGTTGATGGTCGGAGGGAGAAAATGGTTCGAGGTCCGGTGCAGTAAGCCGCCCTTGCTCTCTTTCTCTCACTCTTTCCTCGCGCAGGGCCCAGGATATGCGAAGTCTCCCAGATCGAGCCTAGAGCAATAGCCGCGACGAAACAACACGCGTTGCCGTCGTCGGTCGTTGCCGGCAGCGGCAGCGGCAGCGACGGCAAGGAAACTGGCACCAGATGTATGCGTACAACCCCGGTCAGGTCCCTTTCCTCTTTCGCGCAAGGCTCCCGAGCGGGGTACCGAAGAAGCAGTAAAAGACACGGATATAAACCCTGACAACAGGTGCCTCGTTTTCCTCGGTGTGGCGCTGCAGCAGTCTGCGTACCTGCAACTCCACTCGCGTTGCGCGTCCCACCCCGGCGGCTCGCTGTCGCTCACGTCAGATCGTCAGATCGTCGCTTCGTTCCATAACTCGACCCGTCATCCAATCCTCTTAAAAAAAAAAGAGAAGAAGAGAAAAGAAAAGAAAAAGGCAGGGGAATCCAGAAATTCAATAAGCGGTAGAAGTCGACTCACCTTCTCAAAGGACGCTGTCGATTGCTCGGCGCTGATCAGACAAACCCCCCAACCGTGGCCCTGGACTCCCCACACGGAATCCTCGTATTGAGCGAGGAGGCGCCAAGGTCGTGCGAATCCGCTGAAACGGAATGGAGAAACTTTTTTTTGGAAAGGATCCCTTCAGACCTCTTTAATACCGAGTCATTTCCATCCAACGCCGAAAAGGCTCCTATGTTGCTCTGCAAGGCCGAATGCCGCTGCGTTAGACGGCCGGTGAGATATGGGACTCTAGCGAGCGGAGAGAAAGGGACAACAACAGACGAGTTGCAGTCCTCACGCGAATGACTGGAGTGCGGCGGCAAATGATAGCCCTTTCTTTTTCCTTCTTCAACCCTTCGACAAAATAGCTCCAACGAGCGGAGTGAGGGTCAGAGAAGTTGTGCGTATTCCCTTACGGAAAGAAAAGATAAATTAACCGACCGGTAATGGTGATGACGATCTTGATGACAAGAAAATGAGAAGAAGTTGAAAAGGAAAAGAAGGAAGCGGCAACCGCTAGAACGAAGACCAAGCCTCAAACATGTGAACCTCAGCAGTAGCCCGTCGAGAAATAGGAGTACAAGTTAGGTAACGTTTTGGTCTTCCCTTTCCCTTTTTTTCGGCGCTGCTAACACAGAAGAACGCAAACGGTTGAAAAAGAAAGGTGAATAAAAAAAAATTTATGAACTCGAGACCGAGCTACTGACAAAACATGTTGAGGGGGGAAACCTCCCCACGGCTGAAAACGGAATGGTTAGTGCGAAGAACGGCGCGGGCGCGTTTGCACGAGACTAACACCTCTACCGGGAACCAAAGAAGCATGGGAGGCGAAAGAAGACAAAGAACAAGAATGGGGCCTTTTCGACTTAAGATAACGCTCTATCAATCGAGGAAAGAGATAACACATCTTTAATCTACAGCCATCATAATTTACAAAGGTATAAAGCCTGTACTCAGTATACATGTAGCTTGACTCCCAGCCACTCGCATAACCTCGCTAGTCCTTTCCCCGACGCATCCAGAATTTACATTCTGCACCCAGCCAACAACCCACGCCTAAGACATGCCCCACATATCAACATGCCTCCACCTCTATCCAGAAAGCGGCCTGGTGCAAACCATCAGGAAAGATGGAAACATGGTTAAGAGGGAGTATAAAACATAGAACTGGCGTCACTTGACGCGTCGGAACGCCCGGAAAGAGTAACCAAGGTTAAATGAGGAGGAATCAAGGGATGCGTGCGGAACAATCCGGCATTGACATGTGAGATCCTTGAAACTTCCGGAAGTGCTCCGATAAGAACAATATCACATGATTGGTGGTCAATCGAGCTCGAGGAAGGAACCAGGCTTTTCCCTCGACACATGGAAGGAAAATTTCCATAAGAGACGTGGCCGAGACGGTCAAAGATACATGCAAGTATCCATATCAAGTGGACCCTACCGTCCCTGTTGAAGCTGGCAGCCTGTCGAGCGCCAAGTTACGCGGCTGGCGTAGTCATATTGACGTCGCTGTCTTGAAGCCATTCGCGCATTTCTTGCCTCTCGCTCTTTTTCTTCACACCAAAGCTCTTGAAGAATTCTCCACTTCGGAACCAGATGGCCTTGAGCCTGTCGAAGAGCCTCTTCGTCCGGAACTCTGATCTTGGCATCCCAGTTGCGCCCTCATACGTCTGCACACTGCCACCTGCCACAATACGTGGGTCCGTGATAACTCCGCTCGAGCTTTCGTCCGCTGGCGAAGACATAGCAACACCGGGCTCGATAGCTTGAGCTTCTGCGGCAGAGTGCGAACGAGACATCGTCGTCGGTGGTCCAATTTTTGACCTCAGCTGAGTCAAGCGCTTGCGGAAGGTGCCTCCACGGCGAGTCTGTGAGCTGTCATCGGAGAAAAAGCTTCGCACATCATCCAAGTTGAAGCGCGATGGTGGCGTGAGCCCACTTGTTGGATAACGATCTCCTGGATCATGTGCGAATTCTTCCAGTGAGAGGCTGGTGCGACCAGTGCCGTCCAGTCCCACAGTGAGTCCCAACTTGCGCGTGATGGAACCCATAACGCTTCCACAGGGGCGGTGGCTCCCTTTGCGACTGTCCTTGAAGGTGTCGTGGGTTTCGGTGCTATCCGGCGTGATGTTCTGTTCTTCTCCGGCTGCAGTCCTGGCCTGGCCATTAGTAGCTGTGGAGTATTCGGACGACGCAGGGGAATGTGCTCTCAATTTCGAAGGGCGAGAGCCCGTAGACCGGTCCCGTACATGAGCCTTGATAGGGAAGGTAATGTCGATTCCAGTGGTGCTTTCGTTCCAGGGGAATTTCATATTCAAGTCCCAAGGCTTGACTTCGGCATTCTCCTGAGTCGCCTGCACCTCATTACTATCCATTGCTGGTGTTTCACGAACGTGAGCAGGAAGTGGTGCTTCGAGTTCTGCCAGAGAAGGCTGGCTGATTTTAATATCAGGAGCTATCATCTCAGAGTCCTTGCGCTCCCTTGCGCTTTTGAAAGACTTGTTGCTGCTGTCAGAATCCTTGATCTCCTCAATCCGCGGCTCTTGAGTCTTTACTGTCCTTTTTCTCGCCTCCTCCTTTGGTTGTGTGGCTCTTTGGGTGAGTTCGTCGTAGACGTCATCGTCGACGATCACCAGCGTAGCCCTGCCAGGCATCGCCCTGAGACGGCAGGACGACCTCATGTTGCTGAGCAGACCGGGACGATCCCCAAGGTGACGGATCTCCTGCACATCTGACTTCAACTCGGGGTCTTCGATCATCTTTTCAACATCCTGGGAATCCTTCTCTTCCTTGACTGACTCAGAACTGCTGAATCGCTTGAGAGATGGGAGAAGCTCGGAAAGACGCTGAGTCAGGCCAGCTATTGAAGGGATAGATAGTTGCTCGACCTCCGATATCAGCTCTTCAGGAGAATAGGGTCGGTTCTTCGAGATGTTCGAAGGTTTTGAGGTGACTGACGTTGTATCCGAGCGTGGTGGCTCCACGATCATAGGTGTGATGAGTTCCGTACCCCGCCTCACCTCGGACTCCGGTGTCACTTCAGGCTCAGGCTCAACAGCTTTCACCTCGACTGTCTCCGGGGTCTTGGGCCGGAAGTCAGGGCGGTGATTCGTCTCATCAAGACTAGCAAAAAAACTTCTATACTTCTCTCGGATGGGTCCAAGAGAAGTATCAGCGTCAGGATGCTCTGTCTTGATCTCGACAGGTGTTCCATCCAGAGACAGAGTTGAACGGCCACCAAATGCATCACGAAGTTTGTCAAACAAGTCCATCTGGCTGAAATGCATCGAAGGTATCAATCGAGACTCGGAAAGTGTCCCGTTCTTCGGGGACTTGAACACAGATGTGTTCGAAGCTCTCAATGATGACGCTCTAGCCAAGAAAAATGATTCGAAAGACGCACCCGGCGCAGATGCAATAGAACCTCGAGCTGCAGGAAATTTGAGACTTGCAGAGTTCCGTCCAACCAGGTCCGACAAGCTTGTATCTTCGTCAGGTACACGCATGAGAGGGAACTTGAAGTTGGTTGAGAATCTGTTCGAGGAAACCCTTGTCGAAGGTCTCTTGCTGAGGTCCGAACAGCTCTCCTCACATGATTCTTCCTTGACATCGGAAAGCTGGCTGGGGTATCTGGGAGGATTGGACAGACGTAGATCTTGTGCGATACTATTATTCGCCAAGGGTGTCGAATCTCTGGGCGGGAGTTCCTCATTGGGCTCAAAGGGCTGCATAGATGCCTTCCTGACCGGCCAAACAAGATGCGTGGTAGTGTTGGCACTTTCGCGTGAGCTGTATGATCTGGCAGGTATTGAGCGAGTGCTCGTCGATTGCACAGTCGCACTTCCGGGAGTTGAATCGTCAGTCGTGAACGTGATTGGGGTAGCTGCTTGGATCTCGAACATAGGAGCCGGCATATCATTTTCAGCTTTGACCTGAACTGGTGTGGTCACACTAAGAGGTTCCTTTGGAACAGACAACTGCGAGTTAATAGAAGACGGAAGTGGTGACGAGTCGAGGATGAAGTCCGCCCTGTACAATCCCGTCTCCGGGGTGTGTGATCCAAGGTCTGGAGCAGATAATCTCGATTTGGCATCCACCGCTGAGGTCTTGGGGGTCAAGAACATGGACTTTGCTCTAGATGATACAGCAGCTGGAGTAAGACTCTTCAGCAGAGAGTATCCTACGGGGGACTTCTCTGGAGATGTCGATGTCTTATCTGCAGACTCTTCAGAATTACAGGGAATTTCCGGTTTGACGTGTGATTCTGCAACCGCGTCGTGTTCGGTCGAAACAGTGTTCACAGATCCAACTGAGACTCTGTTCAGAGACAACGAATGAGACGATGTTAAGTAAGTCTTTGGTCCTTGATTGACTGCCTCGGCGCTTGTCTCGGAATCACTTCTGGGCCGATGACTCTCACGGCCGTCTGAGCTCGATGCTACGGCCACTTGCTCCTCTTGCACCGTATATACTGTGCCGGCGGATGACGATGATTTGCTTCTTGAAGGGGTTAGAGAAGGGTCTGGAGAAGGGCTCGCCTGTTCTTGCAGCTTCGAATCCAACGCCATTGGTGCCTTGACATCCAGGGTCAGAGTGGTCGTCGTCTCATTTGCTGTAGATGATGGTTCAATCACAGAGAGTATCATCTCCCTTGTGATCCTCCTAGGAATGGGGGAAGGAACTGTTGATCCTGCAAGCTCCGCAATCATCGGCTCAGGACTGGGAACTGGCGAGCCTTCAAGCTCAGCCACGCCCGGCAGAAGCTCAGGGCTAGAAGGCCGATAGTTCTGTGGAACCTGGGACGATTGCCGAGCATTAACGCTCTTTCCAAGCATGGACTTCATATGGGCCACGAAACCACCGGGAGACACAGTGGCATTCTCAGCAGTAGGCGGCTCCTTCTGGATGTTTTCGAAATGCTCATCGTAGTCGTAATACTCCAATGCGTGCTCGGCCTCCAGATTCTCCGCATCATTGGGGAGCTTGGCAACACCAAGTGGCGAGACAGCTTGTTGTACCATCACTTCGGCGGAGTGGGTGAGCCGTGGCGTCTGAGGCCCTAGAGAAGGCGGACCTGACGATGGTGCATCAGAATCGGTCCCGTTAGTCAGCGAAGTGACCGACCTCCGTGGAGTTGGCTTCAACATCGGAGTAGATCCATTTCTACCCATTGGGCGACGTAACGCCACCTCATAACCCATGTATGGACCTTGTGAGAATGTTGGTGTGGATCTGTTGAGCTGACTGTAGTACATGATCTGCTCCATCTCATGAGGCGGCAAAGGTGAGACTGGTGATGTTGAGCTCTGAGCGGACCGGTGTAAAGCCTGCGGAAAAGGCATAGAAGCCATTTCATGCGGCAACATAGGCGATACTGGGGACGTTCCTATCCTCGAGAGGGATGACTGGCCGTGATACCTCCTTGGGGGACCGCTGGCAATATCGCTCATCGCAGGCGACGGAGAACGATAACCAGGACGCTTCAGGCGAGTTGGATAGCGGTACGGCGAGCGAGGCCGTTGCAATAGCTCCGGATGCCTGAGACTGGTGAAGGACCGCGGTGCAGACAATTTGTGAGGTGGGCCATAGTTGGATGTCGTCAAAGACAAGGAGCGCCCTTCTTTGGAAAGGCGTGCCGGAGGGACGAGGGGCGATGCGCCTGGCAAGTTCATCAAAGTAGGTGAAACCGTATCGGGCAAGTACTGAGGAACGTTAAGGCTGCTGGTAAACGACTTGCGGGGTACAGAAGAGACTGAAGGGCGGGATCGATGCTTGCTGGATAAGCCATTCGTAGTCTGCGTATGGTTCGAACTGACAGAGACACGGGATGTATGGTTGTTGTTGCTGCGTCGGCGATGAGCTGGTCGAGGCACCTGTGACGAGCGTCCAGGCTTCCCAAAGGATAGGCCGCTGGGGACACCGTTAGACACACCGGCAATGTCTCCAAGCTCTGTGGATGTTCGCAACATGTTCAGGACGCCGGTAGAGAGCACGTCAGACTGGGGCTGCGTGGACCGCCGCGTGCCTCTCGAACCTGACGACATGTTGGAAGCTCGGCTCAGGCGGCCGCTGATGTTGGGGTCAAGCTCGGTGAGCGGCATGGAGGCCAACTAATCTTGAATATCCAAACCGGGACCAAAACCACCTCGACGGGCAGAGGTAGAACGTGATGAAAACGAGCGGAAGAAAAGGTGCGAGATGAGAGGGAGATCGAGGGAAGCTGGCAAGAGACGTTGACGCCCTGCCCTCGGCGAACAACGCGTGGAAGAAGCAAGCACAATGCGTGGCGTGACGGCTGGTGCACC